>OMOV01094286.1:0-11797 GCA_900312565.1 Beryx splendens
GGGACCCTCCACAGACAGCGGATTTCATTTGATTTGTTGATGACTCCAGAATACTAACTAGCTATGTAGTAAAGGGCTGTGAGCCAGTTAGTCGCCTAATGAGCTACAGCCGACCAAAAAGTTGTGTCCCCCGAGGCGGACGGTGCCAAAAGAAATTAAGCATGGGCTGGATTATTCCCCTTGTACTGATGCCCGCTCTCTGCAGTCTTCTCTCATATCTCAGATGCCGAGTCGAAGTTTTTCACTTTGAGAGAAGAGAGGAGGAGAAGGAGGAGGAGAGAAGGGGGGGAGGGGAGGAGTAAAACGTCTCCTCACGTCCTAACTTACACCTCTCTGGAGCTCATTGCTGACACATCGCTTTAGCTCTCTCCCTCTCTCTCTCCCTCTTTCTTACTCTCTCTCCCCCTCTCTCCCTCTCTCTCGCTCCGCTCCTCCTCTCTTTATCTCTCTGTCTGCGTCTGCCTTTTTCTTCGTCCTTCCTCCCCCTCCCTCTCTGTATCCGTTTCACTGTCCTCTATCTCTCTTCACTTTGCAAAATCCTTCTCTCACTATTTTCATCCTTTGCCTCCCTCCACCATGCCTCTCTCTTTCCATCGCAGCAGCAGCTGTGGAGGGGTCAAGTAAGGTAGCAGCTCGCTGTGCACATCAAAAGGACACGTACACACACACACACACACACACACACACAACCTTGATGACATCAGGCCACTATATGGGCTGCCCTTATTACGCTTTCATAGTTTACCCAGTAGCAGTCATTTTTCAGTACAGAGTCAAGAGGAAACTCCATTCAAATCAAAGCCAGAAAGTTTCAAAGAGAGATGCACAGAGATATACAGGGAAGGAGCAGTGCCGTGTGTTAGCTACAAGGCGCAATACAGGCATCAGATACGCAGTCTTACATCCCATTTTACACAGCTTTTGTCATTGAGTATGGTATACTGTGTGAGATGAAGTCAAATGGGGTTTTACATGCATCCTCGGCAGTTATATCGCATTGCCTGAACGTGTGAGCAGGCAGGCCAATGGCGGTCTTCAGAGCCTCGCATTGGAAATGACTGGCACTCTCCAACAAACAGCGGTATTTGTCAGATCTTTAGCATCTGCCACCAGCTCTCTACTGGCCCCGCTTGAAGCAAGAACAATGACAAGTCTGATTTGATAACACCAGACACGTAATCTGGTTTCAGGTCTCTGTAACGATGGTGTGTAAATATCGTCAAATGAAGGCATGATTTGATAGGAAATGACTGCAATTCCTCCAATGGCCGGGAAAACACCTAGAGGGCTGGATGGCTGGCTGGCAGGCGTGCTTGCTTGTTTGTGCCTGCACTGGGTATGTAAGAGTGTGTTTTGCATTCAAACGTTCCTCTAAATGAGTTAGGCCAATGCCTCAGGCAACAGGCAGAAAATGAAAAGCACATTATGACTGCTGCTGATTTTCCCCAAGCTAAATATAACATAGAGGGGCTGTTGCGGGAGAATTACCTACCGGATGTTTTTTGTTTTTGTTTGTGTTTTTGTTTTTTTTTAGTCTTATTGAGGTGCCAGTCAGCTAAGCATGCAGCATGGCTACAGTCTACAAATGATACGCCTGGTTCAGGCTTTGGTTATTCCAATGATTTTTGACAAAATAAATGTGGGGAAAGGCAGCTGGGAGTAAATTCACAAACCACAGTTTGTAGCATTAAACAGTGTAGTACAAATAAAACCAGCATCAACCATTGGTTAAGAAGCCACACACAGCGCTGTGCCTGCTGCCAGGTGAGGCTGGTCCTGTGCCAAACCATAACACAATCCATATTACCTCAATTTGAAGAAAGTATCGCTTCCTTCAAATCTGTGCAAGTAATATCAGCATAATATTCTGCCTAACTGCAAGCTGCCTCCCTGTACTCCTCCATTCAGTAAGTTCCTTGAACTCTGTTCTGTCAGGAGATTTGGAAGAAGAAAAAAAACTGACTATGTGAAAAAGTGAATTACCCTAATAGCAAACTTCCTTGTTTTGCATTTTCTCATTAACATTTTCCAGTTGGGCCAATTGTAAGCTTATACAACCGATTTACACTTACTTAGCAAAAGGTTCCCCCCACCCAGTGAATTGTGCAAACTCACAACCAAAATGGCTGTCGATGATCCTGAAGGCTGTAGTCATCTTCTAAGGTGATGATACTTGGGTAACTGATTGAAACAATGCTGATAAGTAATGCTGAGACAAAATCAATGTGGATCACAATTGCTGTAAGGAATGAAGGCAAAACGAAAAGAAAGACATGTCAGGTCATTATGGCTGATAAAACTGCCCATCTGCCCTTTACATGAAACATTTACAGTACCCATGTACCTAAGGTGTATTTCAGGCTAGACATACAACTATTAGCTGCATTTAAATAAACATGTCACTTTTCTGTGTACAATAAAATAACACACGAGCCCTCCTTTTCTCCTCTCTCCCATGTTCAGGAAGAGTGAGTGTGGCTCATCAGTCAGAGGGCCTATAAAGTGTCATCTTGCTGGAACATGAGTTACCTTCCACGGCTCTTTTGAAGAAGACTTTGCAGCTTCCGCACGTGACGACGCCATAGTGACATCCTGACGCCTCATCTCCACAAACCAGGCACACTTTGGCCGTTGATGACGGTTGCCTCAATGACGAGCTGGAAGGACAATGCACACACAAAACACAAATTACTTTTTAAACCAAAACATAAATCAGCAAAAGACGTTTCAGAAATCAACATAAGAAGCCAGGGCAGAGCGCCTCTTTCTAACTGCGCTGCAGCCTGACGCGCGCTGTGAAACATTCCTGGTTTTACGACCTACAGTACAGTAGCAGCACAATGTGGCGACCCATAAAGATGTCTGCCAACCAAGAGAGAGGAGGGCTTTGCACCCATCTGATTTACAGCTTCGCCTGGCTTACAGAGATGATAATGACAGAATTCCACAGGAGATCACTTGAATTCAATAAGCCAATCAAAGACGAGCTGCACAGAGACGGGGACGTCAAAGGAAGGAGGACTCAAAACGCTTGTAGCATCCTCTGGCACGAACGGTGCAAGGGTTTGGAAAAAGTGGCAAGTGGTGGACAAAAATAGAAACCATGACACTAAAGAAGAAAATAGTATAAATACTACCGCGTATGCAACTTCTACTCGGTTTATGGTCGAGGCTCCAATGTGAGAATCAACACTGACATGTACTGTATAGTATGTAACATAGCATGCGCTTGTTTGTTACTCTGAGCCATAATCAATAGGCCACAGAATTGATGAATCGGCTCCAATTCTGGCTGATCCGAGTCGTTGTTTACTTTGGCATCGTTTACTGCTTTGAGTCCGAGCGCTCTCGTCAATTAAACCACCATTAGAGCGCAGGATGTATTTTCTTACCGACGCGGTACACGTCGCCGAGTTACCGCTTACCTATTCCTGCACATGATATGTGTTCACGGAAATATTTTACAGCAGTTAATATGTCAAATATTAATAGTTAATCATGAATCCAGCTACCAAAAAGGATGACGTAAAGCATATTGGATCAAAAATGTCTACACGCATTAGAGCTCGTGTGCAGTGCATACAAGGCCACTGTATATAGTCAGTAGAGTATATTGTATGTGGCCTTGATGATGATGAGCTGTGTGAGCATTTTTTAACATTCAAATCTGAAGCAGACCCGGGGATATCCAGACAAAATCTATTTCCCAAGCCGAGCTCTGGTAAGTGGAGACATAATGCGAGAGATGGGGGGGGGCAGGTAAATTTTGAAAATGGATCAGGCAACCCAAATAAAGTTTGGATGAGTCAGCAGAGATGTGATTAAATAGCTCCAGTGAAACCTGACATGGTTTGATCAGTTTGCAGCACGAGGATGGCCTGTGGACGGGGCTGAAAGTGACCCTTTGAGATCGTGGCCCATGGCGCGGCGCGGGACTGTGTGAGTAAACTTGGGATGAGCTCGGCAAACACCGGCGGGCGTCGAAGAGTAGCGTATCATAGGGTATGCTGCTTATTTATGTTAATGGATGGAGTTAATGGATGGACATTGAATCGACTGGTTCTCGCATATTGTAAATATTTTTATACACTACGTTTACGCTTTGAGTGGAGTAAAAGCCTGATGACTTTAAAGGTTAAGTCTATATAAGAAAATAGAAATAAGAATATATCATCTCTGATAAACATTCGCTTGCGTGCGAGCGCACACACACACACAGACAACACAACAGCTAGATGGGTACAAAGAGAGAACACCTTGTATCAAAACATTAAAAGTGGCCTCAGCTTCCCCTTCTTTTCTGTGCTAATTACCTCTCTCTCATCTCAATCAATAACATGCAAGGTGATTGTCTGGTTAACATTCTCCTTACATCCTTCATCAAACCAGCTGCCAAGCGCTCCCTCTCTCTCTCTCTCTCTGTCTCTCCATCTCTCGCTCTATCTCTGCCTCTCTCTCTCTCTCTCTCTCTCCTGCACACACATTTCCTCCTGGGGCCTAGCTGGAAAGGGGTACAGCAACAGTGCACTCAGATACAATCAGGACCAGTGATCTAATTCCCTCTCGTCCATCTACACACACATTCAATTTGTTAGGACGCTTAGAGGAGTCTCTGGTGAGGTGTTTGTCTGACTAGATCTATCTGGCATTGGGCCCCATGGTTTCAGCTCGTCTTTGTGTGTGTGTGTGTGTGTGCATGTGTTTATATTTAGATGCGTATGTAACCATATGTATCTACTGAATATTCCCCCCATACATCAACCTTTCTCTCCAGCAAACAACAACAACAGTGGCTCTATTAACAAGGGGACAACCTCCCCCAAAGAGCAGCCAGGGAATGGAGAGAGTACTTTGGAAACATAAAAGTTCCGGGCCAAAAACAACGTTCGTATCAAATTAAAAGTCCTTCTAAAGATTACTGCTAATATCCACTCAGTGCCGGTCGCCCCTTTAATAGCGACACACAACATTAAAACCTTGTCGCTGCTTGCCAGCCTGCCTGCCGGTCCACCAACAAGGTGACTTCCCCTCCCTCGGAGAAGTATATAGGTCATTCTCTCTCTCTGCTTATGAAACCAGAGCAGACAGGCCAGCCTGCAGTGACTGTGCACCACAGCCGCCAGTAGCCCATACTAAAGAGAGGCAACGAGACATTTCCAAATCAGGCGCTCCCAGCTGAGATGTTACTGTTTGTGAGCGTATTTTTATTTGCAAAGAGGATTTTAAAAAGAAAGAAAGTTATGAATGAATGACCTTTCTGTTTGGCTTGCTATTTAGATAGCTTAATGTGTTCCGAAATAGCAACTTGTGTCTATTGCAATAAAGGCTTCAGCTGCACTTTTAGATGTTTAACATCTTGTAAAAGTCCTTCATGCATAAATGAGTGCCATCCTTCGTCTCTTACGGACCACACAGTGTCAGCCGGCGGAGGACTGTTACAGCAGCAGCACGGGCAAACTTGCAGAGATAAGGTTGAGTTGCAGACGGCTGTTTCAGAGGAATGCGCTGCCTAATAGCATTAGATGGCTGAACTTAATCAACCTTAATGTCTCCACAAGACATTTTAATTTGGACCACAAAAAAATCCAAATGATATCCATAACCATATCTGTGAGATAACATGTATGACTGCACCTAAAAAAAAAAACACCCAAAGTCAATGTGGATTGTGATAGTTTTGCAAACGTGTGCACAGGGCTCTACTGTAAACCCACTTCTTTTGCTCTTGACCGTTGTCTCCTCTATTTCTGGGTACAGTCATAGACTAACTCACGGGGGCTGACAGCGCAGATCAAAGGTCTCATTCTTTGCTCCAGTTGTTGCTTTTTCCCCCTCCTACAGAAACCCCAGGGCAGCAGTTCCATTGTTTTCAATGTCCTTTCATCTTTAAAGATAACACACAAAGCTAACAACTGATTCAGTCGCTGTTTATTTCCCATGAGGATACAGATGAGTGTGGGTAAACAATGCCTATTTCTTCCCACCATGATGTACATAGAAATCGGTGAGTCTGTAACCAGTTCTCCTCTCCCCATGCCTCTGCAGGCCCGCATGCTGCTTAAGACGATATTAATAAAATTGTACAAAACCTTAATGTGAGCTTGCAGCTAGAGAAAGCCCACTATGCCCACTAAAAATCTGTTAGGACCACAGGACAGATGTTTGGGCTCAAATTGGTCTCAAGCTTTCTACAAGTAATTTCGGATGTCACACTGCGAGCATTCTCCAAATGGTTCAAATATCTCCACCCTCTCTCAGCTGTGGAAGGAATGCTAAGTCAGCGAGAGCGAAGTCCAGATAGGATGGTTATTTAAGCCAAAACTGTCTCAGAATCAGGAAATAATGTACTTGATAATCACTGCCGTCATCCGAGGCGGTCTGCCTTTTGGGTGCCTTTCTGCTGAACTTTGTCAAAGCCGCTGTGGATCTGTGTCCTGGTCTCCGTGTATGGTAAACAGGTCAATATGGGTCACAGAAAAAGAAAAAAAAAGAGGGTCAAATGTAACTAGCACGATTAGTTGCCATAGAAACTGAGCATGAAGTCAAAGAAAATTGACGAGTAAGAGTACAAAGGAAGTGGAGGGGCCATAGTCGTTCTCAGGTTATAAAGATAACATCGTTATGGGTGAATAATGGGCTGTGAGATGGTTCTGTGACTGCTGATGGAAGACAGTAAGGCCCGCGTGGTACGAATGAACCCTTTGACCCACATAAGTACATTAGCATGATAGAGTCAGTAAACAAGCAGTTGAACCACAGAGCGAGCTTTGTTGCACAGAAAAACAATGTTCTCATCACGCATGTAATGCCTCTGTCTGTCACACACACACACACATGCGCATATTGTATTTGCACTGCTGTAGACCCACCCACTGTAAAGATAAGTTTGTGTATGCATGCATGTGTGCATGCGTGTGTGTGTGTGTGTGTGTGTGTGTGTGTGTAAGCAGACACACTGACTCATTCATTCTAGAGGCTGTTATCACAGGGATAGTTCAGACAAGTGGCATAGCCTCCCTGAACCTGTCTTCATGGAAGAGAAGCATCCTTGACACGGCAAACAATAGCTTCCACAGTACAGTAACTCTCTACAGTCTGGCCTTCAATATTTATGTAATACACACCTTGGTTTGGTGGAAAATCTAAAGGTAGATTAGTTTAAACGAAACCAGGGGAGATAGAGATGAGAGGGGGGGGGGGAGAGAGAGAGCGAGACAGAGAGAGAGAGAGAGAGGACAAAATGGCTTACATAACCATGGGCAGACAGTATAAACATTAGGTTGACGCCCACTCACCGCCTCTCAAAGAGAGAGAGGTCTTATGGGTAGTGTTAGAGAGCCACCAGGGAATTATTTTCCTGGTGAAGGTGACCCTGGCATTGGGCAGAGTACCTGAGCATACAGAAATATGAGATTTCCTCTTCGCCAGGCTTGTGTTACACTTGTGTTAAGGTTACAGTATAATCCCCTCTAACTGGCTGCCGCATATGGTTAACTACGGAGGAAAAAATCCAGCTCCATAATGTTGTGTTTGAGTGTTGCATAAATTCCAGTTAGAAACAAGTCATTTTCACAGCATATCAATATTCCATTTTGTTTATATTTTACAGTAACATACGATGGACAAAGACCCACAATATGGGGCATATCAGGCTATTTCATCATCAAATAAAATGTATTTCACCATAGAGAATGGCGAATTTGCTGTCTGATGGTATCTGGTATCCAGGCTGTGATTGCATTCCTTGTTGTATATTCCATTTGTGCCATCTCCCCACCAAGGCCCATGCCTACAAACTTTAACTGACCTTCCCCTTAACAAATCACGATTATCTTTCTCCTATATCCACTGTTTTGAGTGTAAACAAAGAAATGAGAGAAGTCGTAGAACGCATGCACGCACACACACACACACACACACACACACACACACACACACACACACACACATAGTGGTACCTTATCATTCTGATCTATACACAGTATGCAGGGTTTTGTGCTCTATCTCTAACCAACATGTCTGAAGCTGCACCTCTCTATGACTTCAAATGCCGCAAAGAACTGTAAATACCAACTTCACTGCCACACTTCACTGAACTCTCACCTCTTTCCCTCCAGTCTGCAGTGGCAGCTGAACGGCCCAGGGGCCTGATGGAGACAGCGGACTCCTTTAGGGCAGCAGGAATGGAGCTCAGCTGATTAAAACTAAGCCCGGGGAGCTGGTTGACCATTATAAAAATTCACCTCAATCACTTACTGTCAAAAGTAGTAATTGAAATTAATCACCTGAGATATTGTGGCTATCTAAGTAGTAAAGAATGCTTGCATGAATGTCTGGGAGATGTGGCAGGGTGTTATTATCTGGTGGGGAGGACCATTGCTTCTGGAAACTCCCGTAATTCATGCCTGTCAAGAACAGCGATATGGAGCGAGGGACTGATCGCATCCATGCAGGATAGAATTAGGCATGGGATGCCACGGCGTGCTTTTGGCCTGATTCATGCTTTCTGTGTGGATTGACGTGCTTGAACTCCATACGAGATGTGCCGTTCGCGTACCTTGGCATGGTTCTTGCGCTTTTGACCAAACCCCAGAAAACTAGGAAAATTCAGCTATCCAAATCCCAAAGCAAGGAATTGGCCAGTGGGTCCGGTTCCCCTCTGTTCAGCCAATTCTCCACAGAGGCGCGTCTATGTAACTGCGGTGCTGTTCACATCGTTTCAGATTTTAGGTGCTGTTTGGCATCACATGTGACCAGTGGTGGATGAAGTACCTGAAAGCCACACTTGAGTAAAAGTACAGATATCTTACCAGAAAATGACTTTGGTAGAAGTTAAAGTCACCTATTAGAGTATGACTTGAGTAAAAGTCTTAAAGCATCTGATGTTTACTGTACTTAAGTATCAAAAGTAATTTTCTGATATTAAATGTACTTAAGTATTGAAAGTAAAAGTACAAGTAAATGCTGTTAATAAAAAAGCAAGCAAAAGACATGCCCGGGCTTGAGTGGAAATCTTCTTCTTCTTGAGTTTTATAGCGGTTGGCAAACAACGTTGTGGTGCATTACTGCCACCAGCTGGAATGGAGTGTGCATCGTGATGAACCGCAAGCTAGGAGCACTGATTCACCAAACCTACTTGCTTACAAGCTACCACATTTCTTCCGATTTTATTTTGTAGTAACGAGTAACGAAGATGCTTAGGGGAAATGTATTGGAGTAAAAAAGTATACATTTAATTTAGGAAATGTAGTGGAGTAAAAGTGAAAGTTGACAAATATAAATAGTCAAGTAGCTAAAGTACAGATACTCCCAAAAAATACTTAAGTACTGTAACGAAGTATTATTACTTTGTTACATTTACACCACCTCATGTGACTCTCAAAAGCGACCAATGCACCCCCTCATTCCGGCTGCAACAACCAAGAACCAGGCTTAGGATCTCCAACACGGCGAGGAACGCCGTGAAGTCGGGTCTAGCAATTGAGCTTCTGAAATAATGTGTCTTTGTACAAGACTAAGAAGCATGGGTTTCTGGTACAAATTACACAAATTACCTTGGTTCCCTCAAAAGACTGTCTCCCTTTAGAGAGGCATTTCTTTTTATTATTAAGTTTTCACTTTCCATGTAAAGGACATGAGGCAACCGTGAGGGGGCAATGAGGGTGCAAGTATTAAACAAGGAAAGCGTTTGAAGTGTGTTGTTACCTGACAAAACAGCAGCTGCTTTATTCATGCCCATGAAAACAGTCCTGCTATTCATTCATTTATCTAGCTCCATAGTAGCCCTAACAAATTGCCTGATTAAGTCCCACAGCAGCGTTTTGATCAACTGTGACAGAAGTATCTTTATTGACTTAAGTGTGCTTGGTTTGTGAGGACCCAAGTCCTTTAAGTCTTAAAGGACTTGGGTCCTCACAAGCCAAGCACACTGATCCCTTAATGAACCCCAAAGTTTCTGTTTTTAGCACCACATTTTCCAAGAACTTTGCTGAAAACAGATTCGGGATCAAAATACTCAGCAGCCACGAAGCAGCTGGGAACACATCTCAACTGACTTGTTGAGAAATGCACCAGTGGGCATCAGGTTGATTTCCAGGCATGGGAAATAGAGAAACAATGCAAACAAAAGGCCAGTCATAAACACAAAACGTTAAACACATAAAGGAACATGAAATACCAGTTCATTTGACTTTAATCACATTTCCCCCCTGAAAATAAACCTACATGATAACAACAAAAATAAGCATGGTAGTTGGCGTAAATCTAACTAAACAGAGGAGAAGGAGCCTGTTTTCACCACCTTTGTGTAACATGGCTCACAATTTACTTCAATCTAGCTTAGTGCCGTGAACACAGACATAAACTGACCAACTTCAAAGCTACGATGCTAAAGCTGGTTTCATTATAGGCCCAAATCCTTTGATTTCAGTGGCATGGATGAACTTGAGACCCGGCCTCCCCTTGTGTTCAAAAATTTAACCCTATTCACCACTAACTTTGCCTTCTCCCACTAAATCCATGCAATACCTGGCTCCTTACTTGTGCGTCCAGAGCCAGGTCTGTGGCCTGTTGCCTGTACAGCAGGTGACCTCCAAACTCAGCTTAGAGGCCCTAGGACAAACGAGAAAGACAAATCCCTAGAGAGGGAGATTATCTTTAAGGGATCAGCCCTGGACTGATTCACCTCTATCCCACACACTCCTTCTCCACTTTCTAGCAACAGTCAACTCACAGCCGACTGCTGTTTTCCCTCACCTTGCTGCTGTAAACACAAGGAGGGCCCAGTCAGTCGATGGGTTAACGGTGCACTATAAAGTGTCACCATTACAGTCGCCAGTCAGCCTAATATTATATGAAAAAATGTAATGCATGTTTCAACCAACTATATATTTATTTTTATTCATATTTTTCTTTACACCTCCACCCACATCCACACACACACACACACACACACACACTATTCATCCATAAGTGAGACCTACAGTAACACTGTCCAGTGTAAAGAGAACAGTGAAAAGCATTATGTCACACCCAGCATCATGTCACAAGTACTTACTATGTGCACTGTACACTACACAATTCAATGGATTTCATCTCCACTGTGCCCGAACCGCTGGCTCCTTCCGTCTCTTAGACAAACAGCCTTGACAACTGCAGTTTCATATTTAAACTTTAAATTAAATTCTTGCTAAAAAATCATTATTATAATTTACTCAGCTATATAATGAATATAGCCAGAAATGTATGCTCAGTAAATCTTCTGAAAATAAATTCTAAATCACTAAAGAGAGGGCAACAGCATCAGCTACCCATTGAGACTCTGTAGTTCAAAGGGTTATTGGATTTGATCAGGATGATTTTTTTTTTTAAATTTATCTTATTTGTAAATTTAAAAGTGACTACTGATTGAGCACTCTCTTCATATTCCGCATAAGATTTCATTATTCATAAACGATTCAGCAGTTCATTATTCATAAACTACACCAAAGATGAAGGTCAGCATTTGAATTCTAAAATCTTAAAAAGCAAATGAACTAAGTCTGCGGATGCAGGGAAATGAAATGTGCCACAAAATATCTTATTCAAAAGGCGACCTTTTCCTTTCCCTTATAATTTGAAAAGACCTCACTCTGAATGTAGGCTAATGTACACTGGCGCTGACACATGTTGCCAGCAACCCTACGCATTAACTGTCACATGCAATCATCCTCAACACCCACCAGTCATTTACAATTCTGCCGGGACAAACATGGAGGAAGAGCGGCTTGGAGTACGGTAGGCCATTAGGTAAACGAGA
>OMOV01094292.1:4617-15532 GCA_900312565.1 Beryx splendens
CTGGTCCGTAGTCGACGGTCAGCTTGTTCCTGAGGTCGCTGGGGAAAGCAAAAGACAAATATTAGACCACAAGCACACTGTGAGTTTATCTGAAGGTTGAAATATTCATTCATAATTACTGAATGAGTTATTACTGATTTGTGACAACATGAAAGGTTTTGGCCACATTTAAACGTTACATTTGAAAGCATGGCACTCCTAAACAGGGAGAAATCACACATGGTGCAGTCGATAGTGGGTTCATGTAAATAACTTAAGGTATTTGAGCCATTAAAAAGGAAAGAAACATTGTATTTATGTGGGAAGTTTCAACACTTAAACAACAGATTTTTTTAGTTCGGCTCCTGTCACTATTCGTCTCACCACTAATTTGCAGATATTTATTCTTTCAGGGTTTTCTGGAAACAATACACAATCTTAGAACTGCTGGGTCCCGCAACATTACAAAATTAAATATGCCGAATTAAGTGCCAGACTCTTAATGTGTGGAGTCACTGGACCATTGTAGCAACCTTTCCGTTAATTATAAGATTAGCTGAAACAAAAACAAAAAGGAGGAAACCGCAATTTAATTCCAAGAAGAGTTTTTCTCTTGACCTTTCCAGATATTGGCCATTTGCTGTAAGTCCCTGCCAAGTCGCTTTAATAACCTTTGGACGACTTCTTGCTGTGCTGACAACGTACCTTCTCTCTTTCCCTCGCTCCTGTGAGTGACTGACTTCCTCCACAGTTTGTTGATGAGGTGCCCCTTTCAGGCCCATTGCTATGCAATGTCACCAATTATCAGAGCTGGCCAGAGCAGCTTTCCCTCACTAATCGTGAATAAGGGAACTGAGCCCTATCTCTCACTGTGTACAGGCCCTCATTTCCATATTCATAATGCAGAATTGCTAATGGGGTTAACAATTGGTTAGGCAGGGTGATTTTTTTCCTTGAGGCTGATAAGGTAGGGTGTGAATCAGGGTCAAAAAAGAAATGCAGGTTGCATAACTGTGTGTGTGCGTGCGTGTTTGTGTTTGCGTGCATGTGCATCTCAGTAGGGCTAAGGTCATAATATTCCTGCAATGCGTTGAGGGTTAATATTCATTAAAAAGTGCCCTTCACGGGCACTAAACAAATAAAAGCGTGTGGATTAAAAGGAGAAACACGTTCATTTCACGGTTTAATGTCACGCACGCGGCCATGACAGGTAAGAAGGAACAGATGCACTGGCGCGCTCACATCTACATGGCATTGAAAAGGCACAGGGCCACAGAGAGAAAAAGAAAAATCCATACTCCTAGCGCTCGCAACGCGCGTAGATGATAGATAGCGAGGCACATGAGTAATTTGACCGGGAGCAATTGAAGCAAGGTGGCCAATGAAGAAATAGAGCAACTGGAGTCGTGCCAGCTCTTTTTCCTCGTGCAGGCTTTTGTTAGGGGGAGAAAAAGCTTGACCTTTCGGTAACTGCCATCTCCGTGGTTGGCTCTCCTCTCCCCCTACTGTAATGAACAGTTTGCAGGCCTAAGGGCCACAGTAGCTACTTATCAGCTATTGCTGGCTGTGTCAGAGCTGTCCGCAAACATCTGAAAAAGAGCAAAGGCATGGAATAGGAATTCTCACCCAAACCTGCTCGGCCTTTCTTTTCTTTTTTTTTCCTGCTCAGCTGCATGCTGGAGTGTGACTGTGTACTGTAATGTAGGGAAATAGGTTTTGTAAAAGATAATGCCGCGCTGACGTAAGCACCAAGATCTCTTTGTTAATATTAAAACACTTTCAGCATGCAGCCCTTTGATAATGACAGATTTTTCGAGATGGAGATGCAAGTGTGCAACTCTTATGTTGTGACAGGGTGGCACTTTTTTCCCACCGCTACAAAATAATTACAGTGTGTTTGTCAGCTATTTTGTTCCATGTCTGTCTTGAGAAGGTGACACTGAGAAGTTTGGATTATTCATGCCCAGGCAGACAGTGTGCTGCTGAAAGAAAGTTGGAATAGGCCTACCCACCAGTGCACAGTAGGCAACCAGTAGCATTTGTTTTTCTTCATTAAAATTCGCCTTAGGTGTCACACAGTGCAAACTCATTACTGTGCAGCTTTCCTCACTAGTCTGGCGCAGAAGGACAGGGTCTATTTTAAGGCCTGGTTATATACCACGCTACCCTGCTTACAACAGCATGCTTACCAGTCTTCGGGCACAGGTGAGGAGCAAATGCCCGGTCCAGGAGGAGCGTAAGATATTAGGGAGCAGGCACAAATACGTGACCGTGGAAACTAACCTATACCTCTCCCCTCATTGTTATTCCTCTCTTACCTTATTTCCATGTTGGCTGTCTCATAGGCTTCTTCCACCTTCTTCAGATCGGCAGCCTCCCTCTCTGCAGCTAGACAAAACAAAAGGTCAGACAAATTAACAATGCAGAGTCGCTGCGTCTGAGCAGCTGCGTGTTGCCAAACAGTGGGCTCTCGATATAGGCTGTTATATCTAGGACCGGGAGAGGAGCAAGGCTGCATATAAACACACAAATGCTATTTCCAGGTGTGGTGGCTGCCGAAAGGCCCGCGGGCTTAATTAGTCACTTCACACTGACAATTGTGTTAACCGAGACGGAGGGAGAGAGAGAGGAAGTGAGAGGGAGTGTGAGATGAGGGGAGGTGGCCGTGGCGGTGATATGTTTGTTTCTCTTTGTCACTGACACTGGTATGTTCCAGTGCTGTTACTATGACAAGATGTCACACTCCTGTGCAAAGCGTTGATCTTCAAACTCCGTTTAAGCGATCGTGACAGGTAGACAGAGCTGGAGCTGCGATGGAATTTGAAATGAAAGTCTGTTTTTTCTTTGCGTACTTGTTATCATTCCTACATGTGATGCATTGCGATTCAAAGAGTGAAAATTGGAAACTGTTGATGCCTCTGTTATTTTGAGCCTCGTGAGCTTTCCATTTGCAGAACCAGCACTGTACACCGGACGCCTTAATGTGAATTAATGGTCACATCTCGAGAATTCATTGATTGCCTGTTGTGAATCACTTTTCATAGAGGAGGCTGACACGTCAATTGATGGAAAATATTCCCAAAACAGTACATAACCACAACAGCATCATTTCTGAACCACGTCGACTACAGTGTCCTTCACAGCGGGATTAAGCTTGAATGGAGGGGCTGAAAGAAGCAGCAGAAATGAGGAAAAAAGAGAAAGAACTAGAGAGCGAGAGAGAGAGAGAGAGAAGATGGCAGAAAATAGAAGTGAAGAGAGGCTGAAAAGACTCCAGTTTAATTGTCTTGCGTCGGTGGTCCTGGGGATTTACTGGGGTTTCTGGAAGAGGACAGGTTCGGCTCTGTCGTCGAGGAAACTCTCGCCGGGGCCTGGCGCCGTGGCAACAGAAAGGAGTGTGTACGCCGCAACGGCTGTGTGGGAGGCTGTCAGAGCCCTGGCCTGAATACCAATTAGCATGTTCCTTGCATGTGGTCTCAGCTGGTCGCCCATAAAGATACCCCCCGCACTAGTCCCCCAGCGCCCATTTCTTGCCTAACCTAGTACAGATGCGGTGTGTCCGAGAGGCAAGCTGTGATTTTCCATGCTATTTTTATGACACCAAGAAGGGTAGATCTGTCCCTAACCCACCCCCAATCCCCTCAAACTCCTTCAGAATATCACACACATATTACACACTTAGATTTTCTCCTCAGCCGTCTCTTGCATACTCTCTCTTGCCCTCGTTCTCTCTCTCACTCACACACACACACACACACACACCAATCATCGGGCTGAGCGATGACAAAAGGAAAAGCAGAATCCCATGTGGGTGACATTTGACCCCTTGCTGCAGCCCAGGCGTGTATGGAGAGAGTGGTGATGGTAAGGGGGAGCTGAGGAGGGGGGAAGAAAGACTCAGGGAGAGCAGCCAGGCGTACAGAAGTACCCAGAGCAAGGAACACAGGGCAGCTAAAGCCTCTCCGAGCCTTCCACATCGTCTCTGCACCAGCTATTGTATCTCAGGCCAAAATAACCCGAGGCCAGTGCATACTAAAAAGACCTAATACTCATAGTCGAGAGGGGTGGGAGCCGATGACTTCAAAGACTGGATTATTATCGGTCATGTGTGGACGTCATGGCATCGGAAGCATCGCATGCATCGAACTAGTCGAGACAGCTTTGCCTTCCGTCTTTTATGAAATCACGCTACATTAACTTCCTTTGTCGTTGTGCAAATTAAACCTAATCGACATGCTGGTTCACTCAACAATCTGATCTAAACAATTGTGTTTCGTGTTCGGCTCGTGCATGGGGAGAAATGCCTTCCACCCTATTTACTGCTGTTGCTATTACTACAAATCAACTTTAGTGTATCTCTACATTTAGGGCTATACATAAGGAAAATGTAGGGCAAATGATTTCACTCTGAAGCAAAATCTTTAGCGGTGGATGACATTTTCCTGTGCAGGAAGTGCACTGTACTTCGCATTTAGCACTGGAACCTATCAAGAGGGTCTTTAAAGCACCGAGGCTGGGTATAAAAATAGAAGACAAGGAATGCACTGTATAGTCCGTGCCATCTTCTGTCTGAAATCCCCTGTGCATACATACCTTGAGCCAAAGACCAAGGATGCTCTGTTTACATGCGAACGGATCAATAGGCGAGGCAATTTCTCCGCAGCTCTCAGAAAAGAAGCCTGTGAGCCCCGCGATGTGTGCCACGGCCGTGCTTAACAAAACAAAGGGAATGCAGCGGGGCCACCCTTGAACCCCACACTCACGCAGCCAACGGGAACCTTTAACTAGAGCGTGTCTACCAGGCACACGTAGGAGTTCGCTTTGTTGTCTGTAAAATCCCGTTCTTTAAAACGGAGATTGGCAGCATGCTCAGGCTTCCTCACTGGTTTCCACCCGCCTTGCCTTGATTTCCTCTGGTATCCACTTCCATTTATCTGTCCCTTGTTCTTCTCCTTTCTACTGTAACATTCTCCTTACCTTCAATATTTTCAGCTTGAGCTCCTCTGAGTCCTCCTATCACCCACACCAACCCCCCTCTAGCTCCATTTTCTCTCTTTCCCTCAGTTTCTCTCCCTCCTCATCTGAAGACCTTGTTCTGACTGCAGAGTGGGAAGGGGTAAAGTATAGGGTTGAGGGTTTCCCATAATGAAATGTTTATGACAGCTTGTAACAACGAACAAGAGTCTCCTTCATTTACTGTCAACAGGACTGGCAATAGCAATAATAGCCACCCGCCGGCATCAAAGAGGGCCGCCCAAAGGTGCACATTACTGACGTTTTACATTGTCAAAATTTATGCAAAAAGGGTAATAACACCATTACAATAACCTGCAGAGAGGTGTTGCAGTACCTGGTAGTCAAAGAACGCATGTTTGCACATTAAGTTTTAATTAGAACATGTCAAGGACTCCGGGTTAAACCACATACACACACACACTCCATTAAATTCATCCATCAATTCCATCCAATTCCCTATCCGTATGTTTCTCTGTATCTATCCTTCCAAATCTCACAAATGATTCCAAAGCTGTAGCGCAGGCTGCTGGGAGTTGAGAAGAGGTCAATCTCGCCCCCTGCATAATCGTTGTGTTGGAGTGTCTGATTGTATTAGGGCTGAGTGAATAACAGTAGCTGGCAGAAATAGCATCATGTTTTGAACTATCGGTGCAATTCATAGCCCTGCGACTGACTCAGTTGCTATTCATTCTCCCACACTCTCCTGCAACTCTCCTTTTTATCCATAGTGGCTGAAGGACAAGCGGCCCACGACCGGGACATACTGGAACTGAGAATGGGTCCATTCACTGCACAGCTGCCATTAAATTATATTAAGTATGCCAATACTCCAGTGCAGAAAACTGCAGATGATTAGCGTCAGTGACTATGCTTAGATACACATAATGTAAGTAATATGATTATCAGAATATGTTCAGATGGTTCAGTTAAGATTTTTACACGCTTAAGTGAAAACAAATGTCATAATGTTCATATGGTACACATACATACATACACATATTTCCACTTGCACTGTTGAGTGTCGGGTCAATCACTCTATGAAGTGACAGGTGACAATTTCATTTCCTTCTTGTCATAAACTGCTGCCGCATTGCCTCAGTGGTATTTCATGTTGGTGCGTGTCACTTTCTCATACCTCATGCTGCATTAGGGCTGGAACCACTCAGAGTATGTTATAAACAAGATTAATGCAACAAAGACTGATTGGTAGACTTGCTATAATTAAGTTGTCCAATTAATCATTCAGTGGTTCAGCTACTATCACGAGATTCCACATGTTTTAAATGCAGTATCAATACACAAATTGACCTCTTTCCAGGCCGTCATTGTAAATAAGAATTTGTTCTTGATTAACCTGCCTGGTTAAATAAAGGTTATAAAAAAAATAAATAAAATAATGGCTTACTGAGGTATTTACACGCAGTTATAATGATATACTGTTGATATAATCACGCTCGCCTTAGCTATAACATGCATGTAAACATAGCTATTAGTGTCTACTGCACGTATCACTATCACTATGTGTAATCACTATTTAACATTTAAATGGAGAAGGAGGCCCAATGAGCAGAATAAACAGTCTGTCTGGAGTGAGTTCACTCTGCAACAACTGGGTGCTGTTTATGAATATGTATGATGTAACAAACGCCTAGGAGCTGACCTACTTCTGTGTCTCCTCTGCTCCTCATGACTTAGTCCCCTTCCGGGGTACCGCTGTCATCTTGCAACGTACTGTAATAGCAGGAAGCATGCCACTCTCATGTACAAATCAACATGCTCCCTCGCGATGCTTTAGCGAGTGATGATCGCCGTCTGCGAAAGCGAAAGCGCTCAATAGGCGGCTGTGCGGCATGCAGAGGCGCCCGGGTTCGGTAATGATATGTTATGTCATTCGTTGCCGACACCGATTTGAGTGTTGACAAGTTTATGACTTTTGGTCGCTTAAACGTAGATGTTTAGATGAGAAACACTTTGATTTGTAATGGTGTTAGGTGACTCGTGTTTTACAAAAAACACTATGACTAATGCTCGAATGTTTGCTTATGTAGTCACGTGACATGCACGCAAGGAGGTGGGCTCCGAATGATCTGAGGAACGTGGAGCAAAATGTGTGACGGACAAGTGCGCGCAGACAAAAGCGAGCTCTCGACATAACTGGGGCTGCACACAGGAGAGCGCTCGTCTGCACCATCTCATAAAATATCTTTATCTGGGATCATCTTGGTTTGGTGCCAAACACTGTTAGCTTCAGGAGCTGGGGAAGAGAAAATCTATTTCAGACAACATAAGAGACAGAAAGCTGGCAGCCACTCAAATCAGAGTTCCAACATTTGAGATGTGAAAATGGGCTAATTTGGTGTATCCCTCGTATGGTTACAATCCAATACATTTCTCCCGTGGCTATCAGCACACACGAGTGAGGGCGAGGGAGGGCGAGAGGCAGATCTTTTCAACCTCTCGACAGCTTAATAGAAGAGGGAAAATGTAGTAGTAGCTCATTCTGCCGGTATACTAAAAGGAAAACCTCGGCGCGCTTCCTCGCCCTGCTCCTCTCTTGACTCTCCCCTCGCTCCCTCTGTCGAACTAGCACTCCAGGTGAGCACAATTATGTCTCAAGGACGCGCCGCCCTCAGCCGGGTTCGGGGGGTCGCAGCGATCACCGCGTTAATGGCAAACCCCTCCTGCTTAACATTTCGCAGCTAATTTGGAAAGTGCTGAACAGAACCTTTAATTAACATCGGGCCCCTGCCAAGGTTTGCAGCGCCGATCCCCTCTCGCTCGTCTTCTCTCACCCGCTCGGGCTCCGCTGCCTCACCTGTCAATTCATTTGTTGAGTGCCTGAGATGCGTTGGCTTAGAAAGCTCACGCCGATGTAAACCAAGGGACATGTTTAAGCATTTGTATTTGGGAGATAGGGGTGTAGGAGTGCAGTTTGTGTAGGTAGGTGTCATGCCAGCATTTTTCAGAGAGGGTGCTTGTTAAATAAACACCCAAGTTAGGTTCATCCACAGAATGTTGATTGAGAGAACTGCACCAGAACGATAATGGTGTTTAAGAAAAGTAAATAAAATGTAATAAAATGTAATTAGATATGCGACCTAAAATGAAATTGAGATACTTTTTTGCCATACATCCCTACAGCGGGTCTTATACCATCTTATGTGCTCATCTGGAAATATCTTTCTGTGGTTACATGGCCCTAAATTCCATCTAAGTTTACAGTTTTGAATGAGATATCCTCATGTCTTTAAATGCGACTTAACTAAATTGGATGATCCCTTCTCCACAGTATTCATACGTACAAAAGCTAATTTGTTTTTACTAGTCGAGGCAGCGGCATCTGAACGAGCAACTTGAACAGCGCGATCAAAAAAAGCAGCCTGGATTGCACAACAGTAAACTGTTTATTCTTGTACCATGCGGACGACACAATAGCCTCTTACCCACGGTCGGACTGTCGACGTTGTGTGCCAAGGCATGTCGGTTCCTACAACTGATCCACGGCGATTCCTGGGCTTCAGGGAGGCTTATGTCCCGCTTTCTTTGTGCTTATAGCTGTTGCTTCTGGCCACCTTACACTTCTACCTTCGTGAGCCAAACAGGTCTTTGTGTTTGTTTTAAGTTGGTTTCTCTCTTTTTGTTTTTATGTTTCCTTTTCTCGACTTTTTTTATTTTTCATTATTTTATTAATATCCATACATTGTAATAATATATTGAAGCCATGTGTAACATGAAAAGGCACAAGTGCTTGTTTCTTTTGGGTTTTTTGTTTCCCAATTGACTTTTTTTTACTTTTTTCTTTTGTCTTTCCCTTTATGTTCTCTTTCTCTTTTTTTAAGTCTTGAGTGACATAACACTTGGTGACTCACTCAAAAATGAGTCAGAATTTTAGAAATATTGTCATGCACTAGCCTATATGCAAAACAAATTGTAAAGACGACAATAAAAGGATAACAAACAAATATGTCTGTGTGAGCAACATGTGGGGGATTAAAGACAGTGTGAACATTGCCGTAGTAAAACAGAGCAAGCAACAGAAATAATTTAGGTCTACGTGTATTTAAATGCATAAGCTCACCAGCAAAGATCAACGACAAATCTTGCTTCCTGATACATTTAACTGGTAGGATATAAAAGGGCTTGCTCATGAGGTTTTAGCCACTGGATCCTAAGCGCCAGCTAGCAGCTCATAATCTCTGGCACACATTGGCTGTGCTTGCGATAAGTGGTTACTGGGCAGCTCAAACTGCACCACGGACCAAACCAGCAGCGTTAGCCCTGTGGACGGCACTGGCTCTGCGAGAAACAGATGAGCTAGCACAACGGACAGAGCCAGCAAAAGCCAACAGTCAGCTATAGCTCAGCAAGGACCAAAGAAATAGGACCATGGACAGCACCAGTTTGCACAGTCTAAGTCAGCACCATGGACAACACTGAGCTGAGCTGGCACCAGGAAAAAAAAATGCATAGAGAAAAAGGCTAGGCTTGTAACTCAGTCGGCTGCATCTATCCTAACAGAAAACAACACTGGAGTAACTAGTCAAGGACACACATTCAAGATTGTCCTCTCATATTGCCAGTCTCAGCTTCCGCTACATCTGACCAGCTGGGTTGGGCACTGAACGCGGTACTTTTAAGGGTACCGACCGAATTACGCCGGTACTACCGAGTACCGATTCACGTAAAATCAATTGTGTCAAATTTCGGTACCTGAGAGCGCATCTGGGTGAGAGAGTAGAGAGAAAGCGAGAGAGCGAGACTACGAGTGCGAGACTACGTCACCCCTGCAGCCTGTTCAACACAGTCGGGGCAATGGCGAGCCGAAAGCGGTCCCAGGTGCGGTTACACTTTTCAAAACTCAGACGCAGACAACGCTCGCTGCAATATTTGTGATGCGAAATGCAAAGCTGGCCGTGGCAATGAGGAAAACCTGGTCAAACACAAAATATTCCTAAAAGCTGAAGAGTGTACCGTATTTGATAGCCTGAAAGCCAAGTCCCCCCGCAGCAGCCGCAGCTAACGCTAGCAGCACGCCTGCAGCCAGCGCCGAAGAAGCTGAACCCTCCATGGACGACAAAACTTTAAGTGAGGCATCGACAACTTCATCGACATGTTCAGGTAATTAATTAGCTAGTTGGATAAGTTGTTGTTGGAGATAACTGGGCTTTATTCATTGTCGTGACTGACGTTAGCTTAGCATTTTTACTAGCGTTATCACTATCATCAGCTCATGAGTCGTGTTGTCAACCTGTCCCACTCTCAACCCGCCCTCGTGTCCCAGTGAGAGCCGCAGAGGTTACACCCTTCACCCTGGTGCAGAAGATGCCGTTACCCTGCCAGACTGTGACAGGTTGGTTGTAGGGACGGGTTTGGGAGGGGACAGGGAGGTAGAGAGGGGTTTTATTTTGTGTGGTGTGTAAAATGTTCTAAATAAATAACAATGTTGAAATTGAGAAGTTTGGACTTCTCAATTATTTTTACAACTGAAATTACATTTTTGTTATTACAGAGAGAGTAAAGTTCCAGGTACCGGTACTGTACCGGTATCAGTTCAAATGTGAACGGTAGCCAACCCTAGACCAGAGGCTCTTAAAATTTAAGCACGTTTGAGATCCCTTGACTTTGCTCAATTATAATGGGTAGTTAGAAAAATGACATTGGTTGTACAGCCCTTCCAGGGGACACTGGAAGAAAACAACCCCACAGAAGTCTATTGTCTCTTTTTCCAATGGGACGTTATTTTTGTAGACACCGCTGCACTCTGAGCTGTGCTATGCTAATGTCTCTCCAAATGGGGGGCTTTTCAGGACATGTCAGACAAATTAGAGAACTGCAAGGCGAGGGAGAGAGAGAGAGAGAGACAAACACGCATGTGTGTGTGCGTGCATGTACATGCATACACACACACAACACACACACA
>OMOV01094294.1:0-14064 GCA_900312565.1 Beryx splendens
GTGAGAAAGAAAAATTAGGCCAGGGCAGCAGAGTAGGTGTAGATAGATGAGGCAGCAGCAGGGGTGAGTGAGGGTGAGGAGAGGCAAGGAATGGAGTGAGGAAGACGAAAGTAAGAGGAAAGGCAGGAAACAGTGATGTGAGATATTTGATGTTCGAGGTGAGAAGCGGAGGTAGATGACAGACTTACTGGAGGAGGCATGAGACAGAATGTAGTCTTGAAACTCCATTCTGCCATTTTAAAACTTAAAAAAAAATGTCAATCTATAATTCAAATCTACATTTTAACGAGTCTAAAAAAGGTGAAATGAGCATCTTAAAAAGGTGAAAGTGAATAGGATGTGTGCGTGTCTCATCATACTCACTTCCTCATCCAGTCGGCGATGTCCTTGGCCGTAGCGCCATAGTTTTCATAGTGGTGGAGGAACTTCCCTTTCCTGAAGGACAAAAGAGCACAAGAACGTGATCTCTGAAGCATCTGTCCGCATCGGTCAGCATCAGCCTGCAGAACTGACACGGAGGAAACGCACTAATCCAGGTCATGTGTGATGGACCAGAGACAGGATCCTAAACACAGCATTCCCATAAACATAACCCAGTTTCTAAGACAGGCCAGACACAAGGCCAGTCCTGGTTCTCAGAGCCCTCTCTCCATGCGAAGATGATATATTGAAGATTATGACCCGGAGAGTGGGATCGGGGCTTTTGAAACGTATCTGGCTCAAAACCAAAAGGAAATGTTTTATGAGAGCTGACAAAAAGCTCAGAGCAAAAGTTCAACGCTGATTGATTTTCTTCCCCTGTCTTGTATTTTTTTTAATCTCTGGTTTAAAAGTGAATCTAAGAAATGCCAGGGTATATGCCACTGACCCATCGTCATGAATCAGTAATGAGCTACAAACATCTCTTCAACTTCAGCGTGTGAAAAGATTCAAACCCTAGGCTGATTTCCCTCATAGGAATGAGTTCATCTGCTCCTCTGTGTGACTAGAGGAACACTGGAGAGTGTGCAACGGCTCAGCAGTGCCAGACGGTGAGCGTCATTAGTAACTGGCTCTGGGCAGTCTAAGTCTGGAAACACAGAGGATGGTGATGACCGTGGTTACCGTGCCTGAGATACATCGCTCAAAGTATTAAAGGTGATACATAATTAGACATACTGGACTTGGAGCGTAGAACTTGCATTTTAAGTTAACCTGCTCCCATGGCAGAAAGTGGCTGCTTGGAATTCAATCGGTGGGATTTATGATCAACTCTACTTATTTAATCTCTTCTGCTGTAAAGTGTGCTGAAACCTTGTAAAATCCACTTGAGGGAACGTGAAATAAATGCCTTTTGCCTGGCGGTCTCAGCCACTTTTCTTGGTTAAAGGACACTGCAAAGACAAGCTGAGGTACAGTTTCAGTTTTTTCAGATAATAAGTTGAACTATGCTGTTGTGTTGGATAGTAAGTAGGCTTCACCTGCAGAAATGAAAAGGTAAAAGACCTTGACTGCTAGGCCTTGCAGCGGGTGCAACGGCCAGATAACTCCAGTGGTGTTGATGCCGATTTACCCTGCAGTGATTAGCTCCTGTTTATCAGTGAGGGGCTCATTACTGGAGCCAATGGGCTTCGATGGTCGTTAGCTTGCCCTGCGCTGACACTAATGTGCTCCCTGCTAACGGACTGGCTCTGGCTCAGCTACACATGAATGCTTCTGCACGTGCACACATGCACTCTCACTCGCACGTGCACACACACACAGACACACAGACACACAGACACACACACACACAAGGAGCAACACATACAGGCAGAGGGCAAACACACACAGACAAACCACAGAGGCACTTAATCAGTCCCGGTCTAATTAAAAGGCCAGACTGGAATGAGAGAGCGTTTAATGTGAAAACGGGGATGATAAAGCTGGTGCAGGAGGAATAAGAACGAGGGAATAGAGTGAGGGCCGGAGCGCACCAGCACGCATTTCACAACATTGTAAATATCACAATGGTGCATGGATGTGCTGGTTGGGGGGTCTGCATTAATAAATATCCACAATCAGTCATACTCTCACCCCCGTGCTGTGTGGCTGTAGGGCAGTTAACAAACTGAGTATGTGTGTGTGTGTGTGTGAGTGTGTGTACACACTTGGAACATAACTCAGTCTAACTTCACATATCTTCACAGCCAGCCATTCATCACAGCCTGTGTGCGCCCTCGCTCCCAGACACTGGAACCCTAAAGAGGCATTGGCATCCTGGTGCACCTAACATCCCTGACTCCCCCAATGCCCAGCAACAGCCCCCACACTGCGAGCCTGCTTTGTTCAAAGGGAACACTTGAGGACCTACACACTCAACTTTTGCCTCAAGATCTAGAAGCGCATTCTGAACCTCCAGGGCAACCGTTGCCACCTGTGACATGTGAAGTCTGCCGCTGTCGAGTCCGCTGGTGTTTTGCAAAGCCTCGACAGCGCTTTCCGTTCAAGCCGGTTGTCTGAAGTGGCACCGCGTGCTCCGACATTCTGCGCCGTGGAACCGAGGGCAACGAAGCAAGAACTGAGCCAAAAGTGAGACGGATGATAGGACTTGACTCACTCGAAGTAGCAGAAGGTCGGGTAGCCCTTGACGTTGTACTCCTGCTTGAGGCCGTCAAACTCAGCCGGGTGCACGTTCATCCCCGCCAGTACCTAAAGGAGAAAGAGAAAGGACATAGAAACAGGCTGGTTAATCAGAGAGCTCCAAAATATAAAGATGGATTACCCCAAGGAAGGAAACACTGTGCACTGAGCAAACAAGGCGTCCTGGGCATAATGGATGTTGAAGTGTGGGCTGCTTTGAAACGCAATCACTTATGATATCAAACTCTATCTCGTCTCTCCGACAGGTAAAAAGCAAATCATCCGTAAAATACAATTTGAAGTTTCTCCTCCCCCACCGTGTGCGTTTTCTTGTTTCTGTGTTGACTGGAGCTAAAGATAGAAGCAGAGTGGAGCTCCAACCTGGAAATGAGGGGAGGGGAAGGGGTTTTCACTGCTGGAAGTAATGCCAAGATGCTCGCTTTCTGTCACCTCCCGCTTAGTCTGGTGACACTTATTTTGACTTTCAACAGAACTTACATAACGTCTAGCAGGTGTTGTCATTTGACTTTGCTTCTGTTGTCAGAAAACTGCACAACCATAAAGTCACAAAATGCTAACAGGCCAGGAGTTAGGAAGTCAAAAAGACAAAACAACAGCTAGCAAACTAACATTAGCAGAGTCGATCTTTGCCTCCTTTGTCTAACCAGTTTTGAAAATGCTCAAGAATTTCTGTCTGCATAAGAAATACACAAACTATGGCAAAATATATATCTTAACGTCACAATATGTGACCGAGAATAAGACAAAGATGTTGGATTTATTGTCAGAATACAGGAAAAGTTATGAATAGTGGATTTTAATATTGGCATTAATGTGGAGTCTCCTATGTGCTGTCTGCCTTCCGCTCTTTCTGCTCGTGTTTATCCCCTGCTTCTGCAAAGCTGGGTGGGGCTACGGACAAGTTTGGCTTTGTGAATAGCGATGGTGAAAAATAATATTACTGAGTGCTAGACATGTGGAAAAGTGATTTCCTACAACGGAGACAACACCTCAGTATGAAGCATCGGCTCCAGTGTTGTGTAATATGAAGTCCTTAAGGATGGCTGTGGTCTCCCAGTGCCAACATTACACTCTGGATGTGACTCATCCTCAGGTAAAGTTACACTGAACAGCTTTGACGCAGCTAACAGTGAAATAAACCCACGCTTTTGCCATTGCTCGCAAGAAAATAAATGATGAGCATGAGCACATATATTCTACCAATACTGACTTCTCTCAGATATTAAGCAGCAACTTCCCAGACTTCCCCTCGGGGAACACAGTAACTGTTCGTTTAAAGTGAAAAAGGAAAAATAGCAAGAGAGTGGAGGAGTATCATGGAATGGTGACAAGGTTTGGTACAGGGTTTTATATGCCTCCTCCACTGTTGAGCTTCCTATTTAGAGTGGGCAAAGAGCATTAACAATATCCTTTTGTCATGTAATTTATACGTGTTGTAGACTAATTGTCTACTGTATTTGTGAATGTTTTATATTAAAATAAAGGCAATCAAAGTAAGTAGTATTATTATGAACTTATTAGTATTTGGCTGTTTCTCTAAAAAGAGAGTAGGCCTACCATTACAGGCCTAAACGTATTCAACAAAATACTGATAAAAAAAAAATACAGTTGCTTTTTTCTATAAACATATTTCACAAAATTATCATTAGCATTAATTCATCAAAATTAGCATCAAGAAATAATAATGAATCAAATTGACATGCAGAATTGGAAATGATGAAATTCAAACAATTCCCCACCCTAGAGCTGCGAGTTTCTTGGCTTACAGCTACTCCAGCCTGATGAGATGCAACACTTCAGACATCGCATTTACGCCTCCCAACAGCCGTGACGAGCGGTGAGAAATGCGCGCGACCACCTGGCTGACCGCTGTTTCAGCAATCAAATATTTGCTTCTTAGCACCGCTATCGGGCTATTGCAATAGCCAGCACACACACACACACACACACACGACGCACACACCTGTCTCTCTCTTACACACACGCACACACACACACACACACAGCCCCCCTTCTGTGCAGGGGAGCTTGTAGCCATTATGTTATGTTAATCTCCAAATGAGGGGGCTTAAATATTCACTAGTCATAAGCCTGCTCGAAAATCAAACAAAAATGCATCCAATTATCTTTCCATTCATTTCCTGCTTCGCGTGAGGCAAACACGACGCGCAAATCTACTTCATTGTCTCCTTGGCCAGCTGCCTCTCCCGGCTCTCCCTGTACCATACCTTCTCCCCTCAGACTCTTCTTCCGGCGCTTGACGACAAGTGTTTATGAACACGTGGCCTTTGTTTGCCTAGCCGATCGCATGGGACTGCGTCTCCCATGTGCATCTCTCCGATGTGGCTAAAAAACCATTTCAACAGCTGGAAACCAAACACTCCTTATTCTCCAAGTTTGCTTTCCATTGTACTCCCTGTCTGCAAAAATCACACTACGGGTCTTTAGGGGACCGACGAGAGCGGGGAGGAGAAAGCAGGATGAGAAGAAAGGCAAAGTGAGTGGAAGAGTAAGACTGGAAACACAAAGACTGGGTAGTCTAAAGTGGCATCTAATCCATACAGAGATTGTAAACTTCAACTGGAAGGACTTCAGCCTATAATTGTGTCAGTAGGGGCCAGTTTTAAGTGATCACACAGCTAAGCAATGAGTAAAAAAAAGATCTGATACCCGCACTGATTACATACAAAACTGTATTGCACTAAAATCATTGAAAAAGAAAGCTAGGAAAGATTGGCAGGCTTTTAAATGAACTGCAGTAATTGTGCTGCTGGGTCAATGTGAGCCAAAACACAGATAAAGCATAATTCACTTCCAGCAGAGAGGAGAGCAGAGAGGAAATCAGGGTACTGGATTGCGCTTAAAGGCCATCGATGGGTTATTACGCTGCTGAATCAAACTCTACAGAGCTGAAATAGCTGAGGTATTCTACTTAAGGAAAGCTCTGCAGGAAATGAAAACATGGATAGGTATCATTTAGGCAAGGGATAATATACAGCCAGCCGGTCATTATTGGACATTATTGGTTATTACAGTTGACACAGCTGGAAACACAATTGTTACTAATGTTAAGGCTTATCACTTAAGTTAGTATGTAGCGATAGGCAGCTAGGAGAGGCGCTCCCATCGTTAATTTGATTATTAAAGCAACAAAATTTACTGGACTTCTTTCTGTGGATTGATATGATCCAGGTCCTCCAGAGTCTATGATCAGAACTGCGTCCATAGCAACGGTCTGTTATTCATAGCAGCGGTCTACTATTCAGAAATAACAGACCGTAGAATGCCGTAATTGACCAATCAGAATCAAGTATTCAACAAAGCCGTGTAATAAACTAAACGACTGTACTCAAGTCTGCCATGTGGATAGCCAACCATTCAGTAGTGAGACACTTGGTCCTGCCACATCTCACACAAGGCCAGCGGGCGAGCATCGGTGCAGGACGGCCACAGGTCAGTGGGCCAAGAGTGCGAGAGAGAATTTAGCCGACTTACGTATTTCCCCTTGGTCTCTGTGGCCGCTTGCTGAAAGATGGGCTGCATTCTCTTACACACGCCGCACCCTGCCCCAAAACACAAAAGAGAATAACAGCAGTCGTTACAGAGGAACTCAATGGGCCCACCATCCTGACTGCATCAATAAGAGCGACAATAGATCTTCATTCGTCAGGGGAATTGTTTCTTACGAATAGGAGCTTGCTGTGTGGTGTCTGTTGTGAGAGACATGATGTATTGAAAACCAATGACCATCAACTGAGCAAGCTCTAACTCATAAAACCCCCCATGTACATTATTTACTATTAAGCAATAACCGACCAATACAATTAAACCCTCTTCTACTAAGCCCCGTCACATTCTTGCATCATAAAAAAAAGTGCACAGTATGTTCAAAGATGAGAATATGTCTCATGATTGCCTGGTCAGATCAATGTCAACATATACTCTAATGCTGAAATTGCTTACATAAACAATTCCATCCATTTGAACCTAGAACTGGAGTATCAATTATGGTAGTGTAGTATTGGCAAATATGCCACAAATGATTCTATTCCACATATGCTTTCTCTTCGAGTTAGGCATCATACATAGAGTTGATTTTGTGTTTTTCAGATAACACTAGTTCCTGCTGGTACCTCCAGCCTCTTGACTTTCATCCATTCACAACCTGTTTGAGCCGCCTAGTGAGAAGAGCACCACTTGTCCTGGCTGCCTCAGAGCTACTGAACAGCAGTGATAATGAAAGACTCACAGGGAGCGTAGAACATCATGAGGACCGGCCTCTCCTCTCTCTTCAACAGCTTCCTGAAGTCCTTAAAGAGAATGAGAGACAGAGTGGGTTAGAGGACGAATAATAAGGTTCACTGTTTGTGAACAAACCATATGTACAGTACATAAAATGGCCCCAAGCCTAAATGCACAATGTCCGCAACCACATTAGTGAGTAAAAGGGAACTAATGCCTGACGTTTGATGTTACTGATGACACACAACGGCCCGGCTCCTCATGCAGAGCTTGTTCCAGGCAAGTTTTCCAAGGTATCTCTCTATTTAGCTCACAGAAGCTTTAAAATAAGTAGGCAGTAACTAGCATCGCCTTTGCATTTTCAGCATCTTATTATAGTCAGAATATAAACTGACTCATCACATCAGCAAAGAAAAAAAAAGATATTCTTCTTTGGACAGCAGGTAGACATTTCCATCCCGTTATTGTAGTGCGGCAGAATCTTCCCCCACATCTCACTTTGTTTCTCTTCCTCATCATCACCTTCATGAGCTCAGCTACTTCCTGAAAACTCAAATTCAGCAGAATCTTTTGTTGACACCTTCCAGAAACCCTGCAGGCATGAGTAGACGAGCAGTGACTGTACGCCTGTACCGGTGTTCGTTAAATTAGAGGCCTTTTCAAAACGCCGTGCTCCTGCATGTGTGTCTTAGTGTGCTAGCATGTGTGTTGGGGTTTTTGATACGAGGGTCACCCGACTTGACCGTTGGAGTGCTGTCTGAGCACTGGGAATGTTCTGGGCTATGAGGAGAGTGCTGCGTTAACAGACTTTATGAACTGTGCCCACACAACTCTTTGATGATGAAGCCCTGATCTGAAGCTTTTATGTCTGGGGGTTTTGTGTTGGAGAGGCTGGACGTGCTGCGTCAGCTTCAGATGCTGATCAAACCGTTCAGCAGGAGAGGAGAGGTGGACCCTACATCATGTGATACGCTTCACTGCCGTCTTGTCCTCACCGCGATTGGACGAACTTTAATGTAGATGTCTTGAATGAACAGTCAAAGTGGCAGTGTCTCAACTTACTTTCTCAGTCTCTACGTGGACGATGTCTTTCGCCTCGGGGTTCTCCTCCCATAGCGGGGGTCCAGACGGGTCTTTTAAGAATGCAACCATGGACTGGAAAGAGGAGGAGGAGATAAGAAGAGAGGGAAAAGCAGACGAGCGTTTAAACAAAAGGAACAGTTATATCATGTAACAACTCATCGCTGGCACGGAAACCCACTCGCGATCATCGTGTAAACAATAGAATGTCTGGTGACGATTTACGCTAGCTTTCCAGAAGTCTCTTCTGAATTTAGAGCAGGCGAAGCTCTGGGCTGTGACAGATGGAAGCACGTATAGACAAACGTGTGCCTTCATCCAAGAGGCATCAAAGCTATTTTCCTACCTAAAGTGTTTGGTAATGGGCTTGGTAAAGCTTACACACAAATATAATGAAACATATGTCTGCGGAGGCAACAGTGATATATCATTCAGCAGTGCTATCACAATGACAGTGTGGACACATGCAGAACAGATAATGATTATGAAGTTAATTTGATTAGGATTACTTGGTGCTAGCTTAAATAGAGACTTTTAGTGTCACATCATGGCCTAAATGCTGTTTCAGAGGCCTTTACATCCAGTCAAACACAAATGAAATTACAAAGCACTCATAAACCAACAGAAGACGACATTTTTGAAGATTTTAATCAAGACAGCAGGCAAACTGAAACTGTGCTCTTATCTAACTGAATTAATTAATCAAATGAACACAGCTGCGCCACTTTCATTTTCCGGAGGGGACTAATATGAGTAATGACTACCAATAGGACTAATAGCATGAATGTGAAGAGGTTCCCATACATAGGCAGAATGAGACTGATTGTGCTGCACTTGAGCTGAGAGCGCATGTAAATAATGTGAGAGCCAGGCTGAGTGCTCACCTTGAATGTAGCAGGCCTGTTGTAGTCTGTGTGGAATGTCCCATCTCTGCAAATACACACCAGGCACACTGCTCACAACACCAGAAGTAAATGACGGACACGGTTCTTGTGCTGTGAACACCGCATTACTTTCAAGAAAGCATTGGGGTGTGGAAAGTGTCTGACAGGCAGCTGAGTTTCTGGTTACTCACTTGTAATGCAGGAGCTCGGCCCCTCCGCTTTTGGAGCCTGGGTCTACCTTCACTTTCTTACAGAGTTTACGACCCTCTGTATCTCTGAGAGAGAGAGGGGGAGAGAGAGAGAGAGAGGGAGGGAGAGAGAGAGAGCGAGCGCGCAAGGGCGAGAGAAGGCGAAGGAGAGAGAGAGAGAGAGTTGGCTAAATGAAGACATGACTGCATTAAAATTTCATCTAATTAGATATGCATTATATAATCCAGACTCTCTTGATTAGTTGCTCATATATATACACACACACACATCTGCTGAAGGAATGCAATGCTGATTACAAACTGTACTGTACAACATGTCAGCATACACAGATTCTCGATCTTAGAAAGAGGCTTGTTTCTGTAATTGAAAAAGGCCATGCTTGGTAACACAAACAGACAGACGCATCGAGCCACCTACACATTCACACTTCCTACGCTGAGGCTCTATCGACGGTTTTAACTTCCTTTCTTCTATAATAATCACTGTGGAAAAATATGCATGGGGAAAGAGGGAGAGAGGGAAAGGGACCGAGAGAGATAGAGGGACCGAGAGAGATAGTGAGACATCTTTTCTGGAGAGCTAAGCCTCGATGCTAATAGAAATTCAAAGAGATGGAATTCAATTACAGCGCCAAGACACACCATGAGACAAATATATGTCCTGTATAGTTCTACATTATCTGAGAGAGCGTGCAGTCTGCCTGTGTGTGTACACCTGCAATGCATGCGCGTAGGTGTTGACAGACAGTATTTCAGGTAATGTCTGTGTGTGGCTAATGCCATGTTCTGCTGACTCATGAAGGCAGATGGCACCAGTTGGGGTACTCATGGAGCAGATGTGACCTCGACACGTCGTATCTGGGAGATGAGAGGCAGTCATCCGATTCAAAGCCAGTTTGCTGCTTCCAACTCCTTCAAACACTGCCACAGGTGACAAAGGGTCTGAAGGAGACAATGTGTTCAAAATGCCTAGTACAGGGGTTCCCTAACTTTATCAAGACAAGAAAACCCCAAATTAATAAGCTCTAGACCACGGATCTCCACACCAGAAGATTGCATTCCAAGGAATCCAATCAAAAATCTGATAAAAATAGTCATCCTTACACATTCACTCATTGTGCTTAGTGACAACAGTGAAATTAAACTATTCTTCATCTTGCTGGCGGTCTTCGGGAGCCCTGTCAAGGACCTCTGGAGGTACACGGACCCCACTTTGGGGTCTAGTACTTCAGGTCTAGTACACTAACTTTTCAAACTACAGGATGAATAGTACAACAGAACAATTCATAAAGATGATGGACATATAAAATAGCTTAAAACATTTGATGTCTAAGGTGCCTTTTCACACTCCTGGTCCAACGTGTTGCGGACTGAACTGAGCGGCACTGTGCTGGCCTGATAACCACCACGTATTGTTCAAGGGAACTACTACAGTCGGCTATGTGGTAGACAATGTGAACAGGCCGACACATGGGCACAGGTCAGCACCACAAAGGAATGTGGTGCCTCTGACTCACAGTGCTCCCAGAAATATAGTACAACTGACTCAGACAACAATAAGCTGCACGTTATTATCCTTTTGAACTGCTATTCCTATGAATCAACCTACAGTATAAAACAGTATTCAGGCACGGCACCAATAGGAGGTTCTGCCTCTGAGAAGTGAGAATGACTCACAAACCAATCAGATGTGCTCATCACAGGAGAGAGAAAGGTCATGAATGGCAGCTAATCACAGGCCTGTCCACTGGAAGAACTCACACAACTTCCCATCACACTGGGTGTTGCGTGCATTCCTGTACAGGGTAACGTCAAACGATGTGTCAGCCCCACTCTGTAGTCTGCAGGGGGTCTATGGTTGGTGAGGCAAGAGGGTATGAGGAGAGGCGGAGGAGAGAGAAAAAGTCTGATGGGAAGTTACAGGGTGCTGACAAACAGATGAGGTGAGGAGAGAAATCTGTTAGTCAAGGTGATTCTTCAGCAGCACTAGCCAAGGCAAACTATTGGCCAATCAAGTACTGATAGGAGAAAGCCACAATGTTCCGGGTAGATAGAGAAATGATGATATTCGACATAATGCAGTCACTCACTGAGATGACAAAAAACAGGCCAATGAATGCAAAATCACAAGGTTGGCGTCAATACTTTGAGTCATTCAAGTTGCTTAAGGCATTAATGCCAGATTCTTGATGCAAAGAGGATGAAGCCTACATGGCATTTTATTAATACTCTTGCTCAAAACACAAACCCTTATCCTTGTGGTGCTTGTGCCATGCTCTGCCCACTGAGTTAGACAGGATCATGCTTGTTACCATGGCTGTGCAAAAGACTGCGAGTTGTAGTCATCTTTACCCGTTGCGGATTGAAGCGCTACCATGAGCTTTATGTTTCCAGAGGAATCGTAGCAAGCTGCCGGGCCAGCACAGTCCCCGACTCCCTTCCTGTATGAGATCATCCATTCCCCTGGTGGATCCCAGTTGGCCAACACTCAGGTCCCTGTCATCTGTTCAAAGTGTGTCATCCTGGCCTTGGTGGCCCTCTTCCTTGGCAGCGCTGACCGTTCTCACGCTGTGCTTTGCGCTCTCCTCTCTCTCACTCTCTCTCCACCATGAGCTCTCAGCTGGAGCTTTGATTTGGAGCTGATCCATTTGAGATGGTGGAGGAACACGCCAAATAGCACAATGCTTCGCTACAGAGGCTGGCACCGGATCACTGTGTCCTGCAGCGATGAACCCAGCTCACTCTAGCTCCCCTGGCGGGAATTTGGCGCTGTATGTAGCTCGCGATAAATCTCTACTTAGCACTAGCACACTGTAGCATAAAGGAGTCGTTGGAGGAGGAAAAGAGAGATGACACCATATTCACGCAGACAAAATGGAAACTGAGTCTAAAAGTAAACAGAGAAAAAAGGACATGTATCACAGCATGTCTTTCAAAAGAGACAAACACTTCTGACAACTCCTTGAGGCTGTTTTGAGTTTGGATTCTTTTCCTTTTTGTCCATCAGGTCTTCCATCACGGACAAGCTTGAGAGAGATTGTGAGCGCTGCTATGAGCGCCAGGCGTCAGAGGGGAGATACCGACCTCTTTACAGTTTCCTGTTTTTTGATGTATTCTTTCCTCTCCGGTGAAGATGGTCCATGTGGTTGATGGGTTGACAGGTATAAATAAATAAATTAATAAATAACTGGGACTGAACACCAGGAATGGCAGAAAGAACAAGTCAAAGTCAGATCAGTAGGGACCAAAGCAAAGTTGTGCTTAGGGAAAACAATTCTTGCGGGTGCCTTGGGAGTATCTCGTGTCTGCTTAATGCAAATATTTCCAGAGTGTGAGATATATGTACTGCAGACAGACATGTGACAGATGTGCTGTACTGCCTTTCAGGGAACAGAGGTCGAGAGTGGAGACGGAGAGTTTTCCATATAATTGATAATCATCAGTGATGCTTACAACACACACTTTGCCCTTTCTCCAGAAGTCATACAACCAAAACCAAACAAACAGACAGACGCACACACACACACGCGCGCACAGAAAGAAAGAAAGACATAAAGCATCGCCCATTTTCTTTGCTCTACTCAGCCCTTTAGAGGACGGAGAGACACCACACAACATTTAACGAGCCCCTTCATTGTAACTTGAAGATACAGCCTAGACTGCGATTGAAAGCCAAGAAAAGGAGTTTTCAAATGATATAAAGAGATATGACATATTAGAAGCACATCTTCAATAGCTCCAATAACTGAGTGGGGCTCCTGTCACATTTTGCCCGTACAAAAGGACCAGTGGAACAGGGTCATTTCAACCCCAGTGGAAAAGCCATAAATTGTGCAGACAGAAGACAGCGGAGAGATTCACAGGAGGAGTAAATTGGTCTGACTTTATAACCCCTGTCAAAAAATTCCTTGGACAATGGAGGCTGTAATGTTAAGAAGATGGCAAGTCAATGGGCATGATGGAGGGGGAAGAAGTCATAGAACATGATTGTTTTTTATCATCCCATTACTTACCCACAGTTGACCCAGGCGATGGTCCCTTGGCCCTTCACCGTCTGAGCTACATCTGACAGCAGCTTCAGCTGGGAGTCCCCTGATGTAGCTGCGGACACAGAGAATATACTGTGGTCAGCCTGGTTACCAAAACCATTCAGGAGCTCGGGACGAACCCGTAGCTCGAGACACAGGGAGCACTGTCACGTCAAACACAGGGGGATGGGGAAGAGGGGTTGAGTTACAGCGGTGTTCAATAGCTAGTGACAGAGAGAGGGATCACTTGGCTAGTGGGGGGAGCGATGGGACAGTGTCTTCTAATACCTCTCACTGGATGGGTTTTAGGGAGGGGGGCTAAAGTTACATCACCTTTCAACATCTTACAATAGCGTGGCAAAGGAAGGGCTGGGGGGATTATGCGCTGACACAAAAACTCCATGATGGCTGAATCGGACCGACTTTTAGTGTACAGTGAAGCACAGCGGTTACTATAGTTTGTACCTGCTGCATGCTGTATACTGTCATACTCTGAACTCTCCTAGACTCTGAACTCTTACAGAGACAACATGGACAGTGCATGAATGTTGGGAAGAGTTGCACAATCTTCCGTGTCAGAGGGGAAATATAGCCTAGCTGTACAACTGCCTCCTCTGTTGAGAGAAAGGAGCGCAAGAGCGAGAGAAATTATTCCACAATAAACTGTAACGGCTACAACACCACACAGCAATATTACTGAATTTCTTGAGATATGGCAAACAAAGCGGATTCCTGCGAGTAAAGTAAAGAAAGTATAATATTCTAGTCCTTGTGTAACACAATACATCATTTTTATGTCCGCCTCCCCAGCTACACATGTTATACTCGGCGCAGAGAGAGAACAACTCCTCTGGATGCTCTAGGCCAACGCTATATTTAGATTTAGGGGCATTACTGTTTGTTATGCTTGGATACTTTTATTTTACATTTAGTCAACATTATTTGACTTTTCACTTGCATGCATGTGTGTTTCTCTTCTGTTTGCACCTAATAATGCTC
>OMOV01094295.1:0-16874 GCA_900312565.1 Beryx splendens
GTGTGTGTGTGCGTGTGTGTGACACTATGTGTAGCAGCAGAGAGAAAAAGGAAGATGGAGAGAAAGAGAGGATGATAAGAGAGGAATAGGGGCATATGGCATGCGGTTAGACGCAACCTATACTGCAGCTTATTGCTGTCGCATTTGTTCCCCGTATAATAGCAGAAACGTCAGTACTGATGTCCTGATACAGTCGTCTCAGGACACAAATTAGCCATGCCCTCAGAAGAGATTAATATGCAGAAGCACAGGAGAAGAAAACAGAAGAAAATGGAAGTGCATCAGAGACAGATGTGATGTTGCATTCGGTCAACTTGGAGCATGCATAATAATTCATCCATTAAAGGCTCTACAGAGAAGACCGTTTTTTTTATGAGTTGTAGTGAGTAACGTGAAGTGTTTGTCTTGTAAATGGCTTGTATAAAAATGGGAGCTGACTTTTGCATTGTTAGTGTCAAACAGCACCATCTGCTGGGTGAGTGGAGCTAGTGCTTTGAGTCGTTTCCTCCAAGGGGAACGGGGAAAGCTCCAAATGGGTCTCAGCACGACAGAGGCCGGATTAAATGGCACAGGTCTCACGATGCTTATGACTCCCAGCCCTTTATTGTTCCCCCAGGACACTTAAGTTAGTTTTTCCACTCTGATATAAGGAAATGTTTAGAGTAATTTATTACTCCGGATTCCCACAAAATTAGTAATTTTGATAGTTCTACTTTCCCCAATCCCAGTAATTTATTTCAGCCTAGGATGTAAATTAGTTGAAGTGCTCTCCTCACAGAAAATCCTTTAAAATGACACACCTTAAAATAACAGCCAGCTGACAAGTCATTTAAACACTGAAATAGTTTATTAAAGGTTGATACTGTAGGTTACACACATTTGGAGCAAAAGTTTTAAATTCACGCAAGGAAATATGAGGAAGTTTTACTTTTTTATATTCTGTTCAAAAATGAATTAGGATGAAACTTAAGGGTGAATTAAATCAAAAAGAAATATTTTCGAGGAAAGGAAATGACACGAAACGTACAACCGTTATCCAATTGGACCTCAAGAGAGGTGATGAGCCACTACAGTGTTTGAGTGAGCTGCTGTGTACCTTGCGGCCCAGTCCCTGTTGGAAGTGATGTGAATGAGAGGAGGAGAATGCCACAGCCTTCATGTACATTGCCGAATAAAGCGAAAAACACAATCACATCAGACCTCACTCTACACCTACATTTGGTCCTATAAGTGTCCTTGTTGGAGCACAAGAGATCAAACTAAAAAAAAAAAAAATTTGGATCATCCACCATATTAGAATAGACGTGTTCCTGCCGGGCAGCAACATAGTACCGCAAAAAACCTCAGATACTTTCTCCCTCAATATTCAAAACATTCATCACATTTAAAACAAGATATGAATGATCGGATCAGATACTGGTTTCAGCTCCCTTTAACGCTTCAACTTAACATTACAATGATATCAAGTACGACAGATACTCCAATGGCTGTGTGGATTTCACCACTTAACACTGTAAAAATCTATCAGTATCACTAACTAATGAGATCAATAACACCGTCGAGACTGCAGGGCCGTCATTGTGTCGATCACTGGTCAGGTCAGACTGAAGCCCATCAAAATAAAAAAAAACACTACAAAGTTGTACATCTTTTAGCCACAAGGTGGCAGACTCAAATGACTGCTGATGGATGCTGGTTTTATTTGGCCCTGTAAATACAGTAACATGAAGATTGTCTAACCTGTGAGCATTAAAGAGACTGGTGCTATGGTAACATTACTGCAGCATAAAATAAAATTGAAAAAAAGGGGTGCAAAACTAGCAACAAAACTTGCATGCAAAACTGAGCAAGAATTTGTTTATTATGTCTGTTTTTGATCTGGTGATAGCTTAAAAAAAAAAAAAACCTACAGAAACCTTTATCATGTTACAATTTGGGCAACACAATGGTTCAAAGACAGCCACAAAACAAGAGAGAAGTGAGAATAGATAAAAATAAGACTAATTTTTAAATGAACAAGAGTAGCCTTACTAAACATTAAGAAACAATTGGCAGGTGTCCTTTGCTAGTAGTTATATCCAAGTAGACAGGACAGACTGACAAATACAAAACTGTGAGGGATAAAAAGTTAAAAAAGGAAATGATTACACAGTCAGGAAACTTCAACATGTCTGATGACTGAGGTCTATACTGTCTTTTTGTTTTTTTTGTTTTTTAGAAATGCACTCGCTTCCTGAAAGTCGGTACTACAGTTTTTACCTCACTGGCATTAGTGGGTTCTTAAAGCAAAGAAGTGCACAGCGCATGACTAGAATACAGGGTGAGGATTGGGAACCTGCCTTGCGACAGGCTCATGGTTAACACAGCAAGTAGACTACATTCCAAGTTTCAAAAAGATGGCCGCCTGCGCTTGTGAATGCAACCCGAGAAGACCTTACTGATATAATCATATCCCATAAGCACTAAAACATAATATAAGACATTAAAAGAAGTCAAAGAATACAAAAAGCAAGAACAGCACAAACCCTCCCCAGTAGCATATCACCCATGCCCACCACAGCTTGCTTCCCCCCCAAAATCATATTTCTCAGTAGTTTGGGCTCTTGTTCTCCGATGCTTGCATGGGGCATGGATGTCGATGTCATGAAATGGGCTGCGTCCTCCCGTCTTTGTGTGTCGTTGGACAAGGTCAAGAGAGAGGATGAGAGGTTTGGGTGTGAAAAATGTTTGTCTCAAGGTTGTCCCTGCAGTGGAGCGGGTCCGGTTTCCTCCTGAGGTGATGCGCTCACACACTCACAGCGTCCTTCTCCTTCTTGTCACTGTCTTCATGCCAGGTGAGACGTTCCTCATAGAAGGCTATGACAATCTGTGGGCACTTATGATTGGCCTCCTTGGCAAGCACAAGATCCGCCTCGTCGGAGTCCTTCCTGCAAAAAGACGAGGACAGAGTGCGTTGTCACTAAAATCACTCTCCGCACGCGAGCTGACAGACACGACTTTCCCTATCCTGCCTCCTTCCATGTTCTGATAATAGCGATACTCTGCACAGACAATGCACATTATCAGTTTTCCGTACATACATTACCTCTGTCCTGGAGTGTTTTTAAAGGCGACAGCTAGTGATGTAAATATTAAAGTGAAGTGGTGCCTTCTGTACATAGTGAATATCGAAGAGGTAAATATTTACAAGCTCTTTGCGGTGCATGTCTATATGCCACAACACGTTCTGTGCATATATGGCATCCTGTGTAGACGTGTTAATGTGAATACAAGGCACATCATGTATGATGCTGTAAATTCACATATCTGCTTCCTTCAGCTCCCATATCCCTCTCATTGTCACATGCTGCATATATACTCACATTCATAGCTTTTAAGTGGTCGCCAGGCTGGCAACCAGAGATCAGCCTTTGGTTGCCGAAAATGAATGGATCGTATTTGGAGTGATTGAGGTCCTAACTCTAACCCCATACTTCCGCAATGAAACAGTGATATAAAGAATATTTAACCATATTTATTTCATAAACATATTTTTTTGGGTTGCATTTAACTTGTTTCTTTAACAGTTTGTCTTTGTATTTAACTAGCCTTTACTGGCCAGATCTCCCCTGCAAATGATAATCCCTGATCTAAATGGGACTAGGTAAAAAACCCAAAAAAGGTTCAATAAAAGGTTATATTATATATTTAAATAGTATTTGCTTGTGAAACAATTTTACCCTGTAAGTATTACATTACTATATTTTATTAGATTTGTAAGAAATGTATCATTATGCTTTGCCCCTTTGCGCGCACGAAGATTTCACATGTGGCCAAAAGAAATGCTGTTTTGGGCATCTTGACCTCTGAAAAAGTCCAACATGACGGAGTCTCTAGTCGCTGCAGTGTCACAACATCCAATTTAGCTTTTAGTACACAACTAAACAAAATAAGATTCAGCATGGCTTACAGCCAGCCGTGGCGTGAAGCAGGATTAGATGACACATTTATGCATGCAATGATACAATAGATGTTCTCTGTTCCTCTATTAATACTAGCAAACTAGTAGCTAATAACTAACCGGCTACAGAATGTTCAAGTGTTAGAAATTACTTAACTGCACATGAGAACAATGTAGCCCCCAGTCAACAGCAACTTTTTTGTTTTGTTTTTTAGTGAGGATTCATTTACTACGATTACAAAGACAAAGTTGTCGCCAACAGGGAAACCAGACAGCAGGAAATGGTTGACAGTCGCTCAAATCTGAGGGCACAAGTTACTGTCCAGCCCTGTAGCGGTTCCACTATTCCATACATATGCACATATTGATATTTGTTTTTGATTTTTATGTGTATACATAGCACGTTTCATATTTTATTTGGGTCTCTTTTAGCCCAAGGGATAATCTTCCAAGAGTACATCATATTTGTCAATCCATGTTAAAGACGTCAATACTATAATAAGTACATCGATCTATGCAAGTAATCCATACTGTTCCACACGTCCCATTCTTATAGTTTGCTTAACATGTCAGAATTATCTGTTGCTTATGTTTATATACGCCAACAACTGTTCATATATTTTTGTTTTATAAAAGGTTTATATAAATGTATTGTATTCTTATTGTTTTTGTTCATGTTTCTATTCTATTTTATATACACTCTTTTCTTTCATGCTGCAAACCGATTCGGCGTAGGAGAAGTTTCGGGGATCAATACAGTTTCATCTAATCTTAGATTGCATACCATTGTGTCAAAACACAGAAATCAGAAATATACAACCAAAACTCCTTGTGGAAATTAGCACATCAATATGTCAACAACACATACCACTTCATAAGGAACATTAGGTCTCCACATGAGTCAGTGGCTCCGATGATCTTCTCTGGTTCAAGTCCTCTCTCAAAACCACGTGCAACTAGGATTTCATCCTTAAAGACAACAAGAGAAGCAAAATGTTTTCATACAGCTAAACAAGCAGCAGTGGAGACTGTTACAACAAACTAACTTGAGATTTGTTCAAAAACTAGAAATTTGACATTAGAAAAAAAGTGTGATAACTTCTTACAAAATGATTGCTGGCATAAAAATACAATCCATTACTTAATAGCCATCTCACAGGCTTTTCTTGGCAAAAAGTAACTTCTTAGAAGTAATCACTTATTTAATAATGACTCATCTATAAAATAATCTGAATTGATATCATTTCAGAACAAAATCATTTAAATCAATACATGTTTACACCAAGCAAATGTGCATATAGACTTGGCAAAGCATCTAAAAAAAGTGAAAAGCTGCTGAATTGTTTGAATGTGTGAAAGAGCAAGGCAGAAGACTCTCCATTCACTTTCAAGTGAGGCGCCAGTCAGCTGTTCATTAACGTACAAATGATGAGCTCTTACCAAGAGCTAAGCTATTGTTTTGAGAAGAGTGTGAAACCTGCTTCCCACTGTGCAGAGCACTCAAACGCTAAAAAGGTATAGACTGCAAATTCTTTCTGATCAGCTTGATAATGGCCCACATGCAGTGTAGGCTTTTATCTGATTCTAAAACAGGATGTATACATTGTTTCCTGTCTGGTAAAGCCAAAACTCTCAACTTTGATCAAATGCATGACTTTTTACTGCACCAACATACTGCTTACATCTTTTTTCTTTTTGGGCTTACTACCCCCCTCTTCGTCATCTGAACTTTTCTTCTTTGAGCTACTGGTGTCTTTGGAGCGTCCTATGGGGCCCTGTGTCGATTTGCTGGCCCCGCTGCTAGGCGTGGAGGCTCCACTGCTGCTTTTCTTGTAGGTCTTCATAAACTCTCCAATTAGATCAGGGCAGTCGAGATTCTTCTCTGGCTCCCATGTGTTGTGCTTCCTGTTAAGATCACAGTACAGTAAGTCAGTAACATTCAAGCCAGAGTGGTAGCTAATAGCTAACACTCAGAAAAACAATGCAGGTGATATTGCTTATACTTGGGCAGAGAAGACACTGATAGGAATGCAGCTTAACTTACTCTGAGTATCCCTTCCACTTGAGGAAGAACTCCACCCTGCCTTTCACCACCCTCCTGTCCAGCACCTTCTCCACAACATATTCTTCCTCTTCGGAGGACGAGGACTCTTCTTCACGAGACTTTTTGCCCATGGCTAAGTTAGCTGCTGAACACTTGCTGTGGCTGGACAATGTCACTTCCCTGCACAGGAAGTAAAGGCTGCAGAGACAGAACAATTCTGATCGAAAAATGCAATAAAGGAATCACAGCTAAGTTACTAGACCAGAAACATGGGACATGCTGTGATTTTAAGAGTTTGCTATACGTTAACGTTAGCTAACGCTAGCCACTACAACAATGAAAAGCATCCTTTTCACTGTCGTTAAAGCAGTCTAGAATAGGCACTGCTAGCTCTTACTCGCTAACCAGGAAACGAATTGGTTAGCAAAACACACTTGCAGTGGCCACTCATTTAAGTTAACTAATACTGCGTTACATATCGCCAAACTGGAGATGTGCAAATGGGAATACAGGTACGATGCTCTTAGCTTTTAGCTACTAGCTAACCAAGGAGCATGGAAGGCAAGTTGCTGAGGCACGTAGCTTACCAGCTAACATGTACGTGAGCTAACGGCAGCTAACTAGCGATAACAAACTCAAATGCTGTGCGCGTATGATGCATGCAACAGTATGAAGCGATGTGATGCATAAAACAATCTCTTACCTTTTGAATGCAGGCCACTGGTTTTGACTACCAACTCGTAGCCCGTAGCTTTGGTGGAGTCTGTGAGGCAAACGTTATGGGTAATTTAGCTTCTAGCCGGAGCCACAATAAGCTGCTGTGCGCTTGCCTGTGCGTAAAAAGCGCGCGTTAAGCGCGCACAATGAATAAACACGCCCCTAGGTCAGCTGACGACCTAGATATGCGCTCCTTACCTTGTTCAGTTGTTTAGGATGTAATTACAGAGTATTCTAAGAAAATATAAACGGGATGTTTGAATGTAAAATGTATGCATTTGCCATTAGTAGAATATATTGTCGTTACAGTATGTGGAAAAGCCTCCGCCTCCACCAAGTCAAAAACACAGATTCATACGTGCCCCTCTGTATAATGCGATTTAGGATTTATTATTTATACTATATAATATACTGTCCCAAGTATTTACACTGTTTTGCTAACATATTGCCACAAATTGCAACAAAATGCAATTTCCCTCTGTAATATCAATCATGTTTTGTTCTCATGACGTGCACGCCCACCGCCCATGCTGATGTGTTACTGGATATTGGCTGTGATTGATTGCATCTCGCCCAATCAAATTTTAGTCGAAGATGACGAAAGAGTGCCGCGGGAACTGTCGACCAATTGCTACGTGGAAGAGGTGTATCAGCTCCTATTTATCCTACTCTTTGGGAACAGACAAGTTCTGTCGCAGAGCGTTCGCCATTACGTCTCAAGTAGCCAACAGGAATTCAGCCGCAAGATGTCGAAGGACGTGAGTATTGTTTTCTGAAATCCTTTTCATCCATTTCTCCAGCATATCAGTTCTTTAAAGCTCGAATAATCTGCAGCTATAGAGAACAGTCGACGCGACGCGAAAACTACGCTCTCATTAGAAATGCAGCCGCCAGATTGCATTGCATGGCGGCCATCTTACACAATCTAGGCCTCATGGGCTTTGTTCATGCCATGGTGTGTTTTACCCTACTCGCAACTGAATGCGAAATGCATGCCCGTGGTCAGTAATATAAATAAAAGTAAGACACATGGTAACTTACATCGAAGTGCACGGGTATAGTGTGACGTTAAGTGTGTGATATCCACCATAAGTTTGCGGTAATGACGGTCCGGTAATGGCGGCGCTAGCCTCTCTCCACCCTGCCTGCCGTGGCGCTGGATACGCAGCGATTAGCCGATATGGCTACAGATACGTTTCGTTTTGAATGCACGGATATTTGATTTATTTAGTAATTGAATATGATAAATGACGAATATACATCCTTACGCGACTATCGTTTGTCCATTGTTTAGGCCCCACGTGAGCCGGAGCAGCTGCGCAAGCTCTTCATCGGAGGTCTGAGCTTTGAGACCACGGACGAAAGCTTGCGAGCTCATTTTGAACAATGGGGGACCCTTACAGATTGTGTGGTGAGTTGTTTTTCTTAATTGAATATTAGATTTTGCGTAAAAATTTGTATTGAACCAGTTGCATCCAAACCATTGTTGTTTTGTGGGGAAAAAGTTTGTTTGGGAAATGGGGCCTAATTTGAGCTTTGACCTGCAGGTCATGAGGGATCCATCCAACAAAAGATCCAGGGGCTTTGGTTTTGTCACCTACTCCTCAGTGCAAGAAGTTGACGCTGCCATGGATGCCCGCCCCCACAAAGTTGACGGAAGACTGGTAGAGCCCAAGAGAGCAGTTTCCAGAGAGGTATGTTAGATTGCTTGTAGTGTAAACAGGATTTTATCTGTCTTGCATATAAAGGGAGGGCATGCTTAGTTGTAAATCAAAATGTCTTTGATCACAGGACTCAAACCGACCGGGTGCCCATGTAACGGTGAAAAAGATCTTTGTTGGAGGCATCAAGGAAGACACAGAGGAGTCACACCTACGAGACTACTTTGAACAGTTTGGCAAAATCGAGGTCATTGATATTATGACTGACCGTAGCAGCGGAAAGAAGAGGGGCTTTGCTTTTGTGACCTTCGATGATCATGATTCAGTGGACAGGATTGTCAGTAAGTAGGCTGAACGGTCACTGAGCTTTGATGCTGATATGTCAGTTGAACTGAAAACGGTCAACTAACAACTACTCGATCCATTCTTTTGCCCATAGTCCAGAAATACCACACTGTCAACGGTCACAACTGTGAAGTGAGGAAGGCCCTCTCAAGACAGGAAATGCAGAACTCGGGCATAGGGATGAGAGGTAAATTAAACACTGAACACATCGTTAAGGCATGCGACTGTCATCTTTCTTTGCTTACCGTTGTGTCTCCTTCAGGTCGTGGAGGTGGCGCTGGTAATTACGGCAGAGGTGGGGGTTACGGAGGTAATGATTTTGGCCGTGATGGATACTTCGGTGGCCGCGGTATGTGGTTTTTAGAACCACTTGGTCAATTGTGTCAATATCTGGTTGCTGAATGCTGATTTGCCTTGCATGTCTTGCATGATGCTGATTGTCTTTTCAGGTGGCAGAGGTGGTGGAGGAGGAGGATATGGTGGCGGAGACGGTTACAATAATGGCTATGGGGGAGGTGATGGTAAGTAGTTCGTTAATTTTTTTGATTTCCTTTTTACAGCTGCAGAATGTACTGAGGATGTGTTTATGCTGTAGGTGGCTATGGCGGTGGTCCTGGTGGTTATGGGGGTGGCGGCAATCGTGGCTATGGAGGCGGACAGGGCTATGGCAACCAGAGTGGTGGCGGCGGTGGCTATGGAGGAAACGGTTACGATAACTACAACAACGGCAATGGAAACTTCGGAGGGGGTGAGTATTTGGGTTCAACTGGTCAGGTTTTAAAAAAAATACTCTGTTCCAGATTTGGGCTATGTGAATATTATGCAGATGTTTCACCGTCAGGCAACTTTGGTGGAGGCAGTGGCGGCGGCGGCGGCGGCAACTACAATGATTTTGGCAACTACAACAACCAGGCTTCCAACTATGGACCGATGAAAGGAAACAACTTTGGCGGAGGTGGTGGCAGGAACAGCGGCCCATATGGTGGTAGGTGGCATAGGAGGGAGATGGCACCATGATTGATATTTCTGCACTCTGTAGTATGTGTAGTCTGACTGTTCCCCCATGTTTTCCTCCAGGTGGCTATGGAGGTGGCTCAACCAGTGGATACGGCGGTGGCTCTGGACGACGATTCTAAGAAGTTGAAGCGGTGAGCATGCCTGAACTGTTAGATATGCATCATGAAACCAGAGTTTGTAGTTGTAGGGATTTATTCTAACTTGTAGATCCCAAGTATTACAAAATTCACTCTGGATCTCAGGTCATACAAAGTCAGTGCACAGTTTAACAATGTTGTTCCGTATTGTTCAACAGGACTGATTACTTAGGAGAGGAGAGGAGAGCAAGGAGAGCAAGCGAAGTGACAGGGCAGCTGCAGATTTACCTCCTAGATCTGCTCAGCCTAACAGTTGTGGCAGGTTACAGCTGCTACAAGATGAGCTGTACAATAGAGAATCATGGGAAGGGTTTTCATTTAAAAGTTTGTGTTGTCATCCAAAATTTTTATATTTTATGTTTCTGGAAAGCAAGCATTCCAATAAGGTTTTATGTAGATTTTTTCTTTGAGTCTGGTTTTATTTGTGTAACTGCAACCAATCAAGTTGAAATAAACCACCTTTCAGTTTTTTATAAAAGTGTTCAGTCTTGTTAGCCTCTTTTAGGGGTTTGGGTGAGGGAGGGTTCACTTAAGGGCATTAGATGCCACACATAGTGGGGATGAGGGCCATTTCTGATCCTGTTTCTGTGTGAGAGGAGTTTGTGACACGAATGAATGTGGTAGTCAACGGAGATGAGTGGGAAGATGGAAGCACTTGCTGCTTAGTGATAAGTCAATAATGCATTGCAATATTTGATAATGCTGATTGAGGACTGAGAAGCGCTGCACAAATGCGTTCATCATAAAGAGCCCACCACTTGGGACAGACTCTACCCAGAGTTGTTTTGGAAAGATCATCCGGAGGATGCTAGCTTACATGCAAAGTCTTTTGAGGCTAGCCATGGAAGCCAGCTGAGGGAGAGAAGTAGCAAAACCATCGCCAGGAGCAGTGAAGCAGGGGAGAGTGAGAACAGAAGGCTGAGGCTAGCAGGCAGCAGCTACCAAAGGGCTTTAAAGCTGTCTGTAGGTAAGACCAGACTTCTCAACTACTGATAGTCTGTTTTTCATTTATGTTCTGTAGCTGGTAGTGAGTTGTGTAGCCCAGTAATGACATAACATTTTGTGCAAACAATATTTATTACAAATTACACCAAAGTTGACTGGTAAAATGGGCCTCTACTTGTGCATAGTGGTCTTACATTATCTATAATGCATGCTGTAAACGGTAATAATAGAACACACAGTAACCCCTTTTCACATCCACTTTATGCCATGCTTATTTGTGTTGTTTCTACTTTCTAGGGAAACAACACATGGTCTCCATAATGGACTTCATTTTAGTCACAATGGCTCAAGCATTTTAAGGTACAGATGATCAGAACCTCGCACGTTTTCTGTTTTGAGATGTCTCTTTAATGTGATCTGTTTCTCGTCATAGGTTGGCCTGGACAGTTACGCTGATGCAGAAGACTTTTTTTTTATCTGAAGACTGCTGTGCAGTGTTTTTATTTTTTTTGTACTTTTATAATAAAATATTTTTACAAAACTTCTGGTTTCACTTTCATACATGTATAGTTGTAAACATGCAAGTGTCCATTGAGAGATGAATTGCAGGTATTTAAATGTGCTGGTCAAGTTAATAAGTCACAGCCACATGTGCAAAATGAATTGTATAACTTCAGCCAGTTGAAGTACTAAGAACTACAATTGGCACAACCAGGCATTGTGCCTTTTTCTGTATTGGAATAAATAAGGCAGTGTAGTCCCCTGATGCTTTAGCATTTCTCTCTTCCCTGCACAGCTGTACGAGGTACCAGGTAGATTTTACCGTCAGGGGTCTGTTGTAGGGAGTATTCTTCTATTGAGTATGGTTGTCCGTCTTCATCCCGCAAGTGAGAAAACACTTCTGCATAGAGATCTGTAAGACGGCATTTAATGAAAGACAGGCTGCGCTGGAACTCGAGCCGTTCCTGTGCCAGGTGCTCTCTTTGGGCCTGCAGCTGGCCCAGTTCCCCTTCTAGGTGGATTATGTTCTCCAGCTTCCTTTTCCTGCAGTTCTGAGCCGCCACCTTATTCTTCCCCCTCCGCCTTATGTCCCTGACCAGAGCCAGCTGAGTTTCTGTCAGAGTGTACTGCGTCAGGAGCTCATTGAAGTCGTCCACTGGCAGGTTGATAATCTTATCCATGGGGAAGGGGATCTTCAAAGCCATGGCCCGCCGCTCATCTCTGCTCAGTGGTGCCGGGGCAGAGATGTTCCCTTGTGGCTTGGCATACAGGCCCTGCTGGGAGCTCCCTCTGCTGGACACTCCAGAGTCATTCATGTGTAGGTCATTCAGAGCACTGGCTTGCCCCTGTTGCTGTTTCATTGACACAGGAGTCAGAGCATTGTGTTGTGTATGCGATAAAGTGGGTTGGGATGAGAAATAAGAGGAGTGTGCTCCTGGGTACAGGTATGGGTGAGGTTGGCTCTGATAGTCCATTGAGTAGTGGATGTGTGCTCTTCTGGCTTGCTCAGTCATGCTGTCCGTCTCACCATCACTATAAGTCATGCCTACATCTGTGTTCTGGTAACTTGGTGCACCACTGGCAGCATTATCTGGGGAAGCCAGAGGTGGACTAGAACCCAGAGACAAACCAGAGTCTGACTCCAGATCATCGGCCGAGCGAGGGTGCAAACTTTGTCCATGTGTAGTCCACAACATGTGTCGACTTAGACCCTGAGAGAGACAGGTGTTGGTCTTCCTGTGCCCTTCACTGGTACCTGACATGCTCATCTGCTCCCTAAGAGCCATGAGTGAGGGCTGTGTCGGAGAGGAGGTGGGGAGCATTCTCGGGTTGAGCTGAGATCCAGAGTGCCCATACATTGCCTCTGCATTGCTGCCTAGACGATGGCAAGCTGGCAGCACCTCGGAGTACGATCCCTCATAAGCAGCAGCAGCAGCAGGGTTGAGCTCACAAGCAGCATGCAGGGGCTCGGAATGGGACTGAGCCATTCCATACCCTCCCATAGGGACCATGGGGTCCATGGGATGGTATGATGTTGTTTCATAGGGGCCTTCACTAGGGACTTCAAACTCCTGTAAAGAAAATGAAAAAGGGTCAGTAAGTTGTAATTGACAGCCAGATCACTAGACATGTCACAGTCATGACTTCTGAGTTAATTACTTGGACAGGGTTTTATTCACAAGTCATCTGGTTTGCCATAGAACACAGTTCACCCACACTTCAGCATGCCACCCATAGCTTATGCAGGGCTTTCATAGATGTGATCAGGTTTCACATGGAAACAGATGGCCATTGTGCTGTGCAGGGGGCTGCTAGCAACATACAGCACTTGCCCCCTCTCCCAGTCTCTCCATCCTGCCATCACTCAATCGGGTCATTGTTGCCCACCTCACCTGTATTAGTTTTTAAACACTCAGCATCAGATGAAAAGTGTTAAATGTGTATCTATTTTGCTGTCACTGATCTGGAATTAATTTCTTGAGTTCATGAATTTTATCTTTTATGAACAGCATTTTTTCCTATTCATATTTTGTGCTTAAAATTACATGAAGAATAAAATACCTTTGTCTCTGATTAAAATAACTGATAAACTACAGTAAATTTTGTCTGTTACAATAGGCATTAGTGAGTTTGTAGTCTGGACATCCAGTAAAATACACATTTTAGACAAGTATCAATTTGCAGAGGTTAAGGCAATAAGATGCATTTCCATGATAATACTACACACAGCAGTGTGGGAATATGGTTGGCATGTGTAGTTTAAGGATAAGACTAAATGTGTTGTGATGCATTCAGTATGGATGATATAACTTCCTGGAATTGAGAACTAGTTTGATTTCAGCAGTACTTTGGATGACTCTTTCTTTCCATGTGTCACTACTAAACAGTCAGGCTCTTACCTGCAGCTCTGTGATTGCCATCAGCTCCTGCCAAGCCAAATCCATGTCTGTGTCCTGAGGAGTTCCATGAGACCGGGCTCCAGGAAAATTAGTGGGCATGGACACGCCCCCACACAGCCTTCCTGGGGTGGCTAATACCTATAGTAGAGGAGAAAATGGGCTTACTATTGATACACTATTGCACACTAGGAAATTTATATTAGGTTTCATTATGCCTCATGGTTTCTCTATTCCCACCTCTAAGACAGACCCACCTCACAGGTTCTCCTCAATGGGAGAACATAGTTGGCTGTTGAACACATTCAGGACAGGCTGTTGTTGCAAAGAATCCTCCTGGAGGAAACAGAAAGGTGTGTTATTATCACCCACTCCCACAGACAGTATGCCGAAGCCTCTCCACTTTCACAAATTGTCCGCAAAGAAGAAACATCACTTGAGAGCACATTCACACACACTAATGCACATTTCAGTGAACCATAAATTAAACCATGTCTCTAAGCATGCATGCAATACACACATATCTGTAAACCCACTGATGCTAAATATATGTTTGAATGCTGTGTACGTCTGAGCTTTTGAAACACATGAAGTGTTCAGTTCCGTTGGGTTGACTCCTCCCATCAGCTGTGCTAGGGCGCAGCCATGCCAGCCGCTGATAAGACAATCTGCTGGAAAACAGCAAGCTCTAGAAAACGGAGACTGGGGCCTGATCGCAGCCTTGGAAATGTTGGCATATGGCGAACATGTCTTCATCAATCTCTAGGCTTTGTTGGCTTAGCTCTGACAATAGGCATGATTGGTTGTAGGTTCAGTGTCTTCAGACTGTTTCTCAGCATGATAAAACAGTCTCCCATATACCTTGCTCTCAGATGTCTGTGGGTCACTTGAAACTGAACTCTTGCTTGGGCAAGAATTTTGATTTCCACTGGGCTATATAACTTCTTATAGTTCAAGCCCTTGAAGTCAGTTTAATAATTTGTATGTCATGCTAATCACAGGATAGTTCAGTTAAGATTTTTGAACAAGCAGAAGTGTCTGCCACAAATAAAACAAAAGGCGATGTCATCAAGAGACAGCCTCAGGTTACTCCACTGACAATAAAACTACTTTGTGGATGCTATGACAGTGTCCACTGTCAATGTCTGGGGATAGCTATGGATAATTCTGAAATAACAATTATTTCAATGTGAATGATTTAACAAAAGAGTCATCAAAGTCAGGCTCCTGTTCGCTGGCAATGGAGTAGCTCCAGCGGGCTATGTCACTTTAAGATGTCACAGATTAGAGCCTTGGGTTTAAGCTTTGTTCTGAAACTATCTTAGACTAAAAACAAATTAATTAAAAAATGCAGTTGTATTTCATTGTAAGACTGATATATTTTTGTTAGGTTATGTATCTTTATTAGGTGTCATCCAGGACAAGAATGTTACTTTTTTCTTTCATTTTAAGATTTTCATTCCACTTTAAATTTTGTGCTGTTTAAACGCTCACATACATCGGGTTATAACTATCATATCCTGCAACAACCACTGTTGTGTTGGTGGTGAAGACTGTTTCCTCTACTGTAAGGGGGCATAGTTGACCGCCACCACTCCTCCAGTTATGTCAGTACTCAATGCTCTGGTTCTGACAGAACAGGAAAGTGAATGGTTTAAAAAAAAAAGAGTAGTCCAATAGAGTCAGCAGGGTAAAACTGCATCTAAATATTTGTTGAAATTTAAAGGAACACTGTGTTATTAGCTAAATTGTATTCTATATGACTCAAATGAATGAAAGGTTCAGCAGCAGCGTAGTATTCCATTGTTACATTGTCAATGGTTTCACTTTTCAACATGATGTTTTTGATTAATCTGTGTACCAGTCATATTCTCTGAAGGGTTAGGTTTACTAAGTAGCCAGTTTTTAAAGATCCTATTTGGTAATACAATGAAGACATCATGCAAGTCTTGAAGTTGTAACCTCTCAACATGGTCTTGCAATAGAAAGAGTAAAGCTGTTAAAAAGCTGTAGAAGGGAGATGTGAAAGAACATACCTGAGCGACATTCTCTGCGTCTTCAACAGGTGATGAGGAAAAAAAAAAAAAACTTCAGACGTGAAACATAATCCTGGTGGTAGATAAGAAGAAGCAGAATAAAAAGAGTCTCTCTTCTCTTTGATATTTGTTGTGGCGTTGCTTACTTTTTAACAGAGCATAAGAAGTAAAACGTGAGCATTGCCTCTCACTCTATCTCTCATCCAGTCTGTCTGTCTCTCTCTGTTCAGCTACAAATACAGCCACCGGCATAAATGGGATGGCTCTGCGCAGACAAACGCAATCTTCCTGTAAAGCACCCACACTACTCTTTTTTGCACTCTTGTATCCTTAATAGCACACTTGCACCCTAACCCCGAAATTTCCCTTTTCCCCACATGACAAACCACAAACCAACAGTCTGGCATATACAACAGCAGTCATTCTGTCAGTCTACATTCAAATAAAGACGCTGTAACCAATTGTGTTTCTAATTATGTAATGGCATTGCAAATAAATCACCCAGATTAAAATAACTAAGAGTGAGTAAAAGCTAGCCGATGGATGTCTCTCCCCTGGGCAAACCGTACAAGAACAGTGTCCTTACAAATCCTCCCAAATGAAAGGTATGAGGAGTGTGATGTGGAGCACCTGGAGTTAGAGCTGGCGTTGCAGTGAGGGCCCTGTTCAAGCAGGGGTGGGTTGGAGGCTGGATTGAGACTTAGTTTAGTAGGGATGGAATGTACACCTCCAACAGGTAAGAAAGACCACATTGTTCCTCTATCTGGCAGAGCAACCGCCAAGGGAGAGAGAGGAGCAGGGGGAGAATGGAGGGGAGCGTGTCTTACATAGCAAGTGACCATTAAAATCCTTCACCAAAAAAAAAAAAAATCCCCTCATTGCCCTGATGTGAAGCGTTGTGAACAGTGAGAACTCACAAAGGCAATGTGTTGTGCAGAACCGGCCTATTGTGTAACAGCTTTCACATGGTTACTTATATTTATTACTACATTACTATAGTGTAATGCATTGTATCTTTTCAGTATCATTTATTGTGTTAGATAACAGTGGCTGTGTGTTTTGATAGTCATGAATTGCATAGTGACAATGATGATGTTGGAACTAACCCAATACATAACATATTCAATTCAAGCCC
>OMOV01094299.1:0-10044 GCA_900312565.1 Beryx splendens
CGCGTCCACTCACACACGCACACACACACGCGCACACGCGCACACACACACACACACACACACACATTATTATAATAATAACACTATATACAAATGAAAAGCATCAATAAGTAAACTATCTTCAGTAACAATCATTATCCCAAAACATCGAGCATCTCTGCAGAGTGTAGCAGCTGCATTGTAGCTTTGGTACATTGGTATAGAATTGATTACATATAATTGGATTACAGTAAATTTAACTGCAATCTGCTGAAGAGTTTACAGTTACCATTATAAACAGTTGCAATTAAGACCAAAATGATCAGATTACAAATATTTTAAAAATGGGAGCAGTTACATATTAAATCATGCAACATATGCAAATGAAAGCATCATTTTACAGTCTATTGTTCGTTAGATACCAAGTAATCCAAATCTCACTTTGAGTAATAAGATTACTGATCTGATGCCACCCAGTCCGGCCTGTGAATGTGTCCAGACAAGGCTGTAATCATGGGACAAAGTCTCAGTGGTCGGTAAGAGGCCAAGAGTGGGAATGGGTGGAGCAATGGCAGCAGGAAAATAAGCTAAGCGGACAGGACGTATATGAGAGGTATGTGAGGTAACGATGCCAACCAGCATGGCTGTGCATGTTACAAACCTCAGTCGCTCCTCCCTGAATCCCCCTATCATTTGTAGCCCTCTTTCCATCCCCCTCTCTTTCTGGCGCCAAGGGAAACCAGACCCAGTGAGCCTTAGTGACAGGAGGGGTTTTATGGGAATCCCGAGGAGCCTGGGATCTGGGCCAGTTCAGGCCACCGCCACAGCTGCCAGTCATATGTCCAATACGCACAATCTCAGGGACATGGGAAAGGCAAGCTGTACCAGAAGAAAAGGTGAGAAAAGGGTGAGGAAAGGTAACATCCAGTCAACAGGGAAATCTTCCACAGGTGCAAGGCCCAAATGAAGCATCCTCACATCAGACCCTCGCTAAACACATGTGATCGGTCTATTAGTGTCTCACATGCATGATGGGTGCATTCTGCCTATATGGGAATGTGTCTGGCCATGTGGCCTATATAATTTCAGCCTGTCTGACTCAATTTGTCCTCTGGAGTAATCCTGGGGTTGCATAACTCTGACCCCTGAGCCCACCACCACGACTGCCACCACTAAATCCCAGAGATCAAGAAAGGGATCAGACAAAAGGAGGGCAGAAAGAAGAATAAAGAGACAGGATGAAAGAGAGGGGGGGACAGGGATGTAGAGCTGCTGGACTGGCAGGCAGCAGCAGGCATTTGGCCCTCTCCTCTGAGAACACAGACTGGGTGAGAACACTGTGACAGCAGACTGAGGGCATGCCAGAGAGAGAGTGGCTTAGGCTGTGAAAACAAATTTCAACACACACTCACGACGAACACTGTGTCCAACATTTGGAAAGCAACGGTGGGCCAAAAAATAAGGTAACAGGGCAGAAGCAAGTTGGGAAAAGTGAAGATTTAAACCAGCAGCAGCTACACTGGTATGAGATAATGAGACCATGCAGCTGAGAAGCCAGGAGATTTTCTGGGTTAGTCTGTACTCTCCACCTATTCTCTCTGAAGGAACACACAAGTCTCTAATAAGAAGTTCTGCCGCGAAAAAGAGCAAGGAACTGGGACAGGCCTCCCCAGGCACAACTATGTGAGGAAGTTAGAAATGGAAAAAAAAAGGACCCAGAACGTTTCTTAGGTCTGGCAGCGCGAGGGGGGCGGGATGGTGGAGGTAACCTTCAGAGACACGCTAAAAACAGCTCAGCCTTTTAATGGGAGAGAAAGAGAGGTAAATTACAGCCTGCACCAGAGAATGAGAGGACACATTCGCTGTTAAAGAGAACAGCTTAAATATAGCCAGAGAGAGAGAGACTAACAGAGAGAGAGAGAGAGAGAATTTTTCAGAACTCACTCTCGCTTCTCTCCATACATCTCTTTGCAAAAATTTCCACCCCTCCCTCTATGTAAGCCCATCTCGGCTAAATGCTCCTCTGTGAGTCATGCTGTGAGATACAGTATCTGTAACACCCCCCTCAGCCTTTTCATCCTGCTCCAGTGAACTTCGCCAACACCGATGCCATATGATGGTAGAGCCGCTTGGAATGTGCAATAAGGATTATACCGACCATCTGTGTGTGTGTGTGAGTGGAATAACATCACTATCACACATTTAGGCATTGGAGCAAGTCATAGCTTTGGAGCACAGATTTTGGATAATCAAAAGAGTCACGAGTAAAGTTTCTCTCCATCTCCTCTTTCATCCCTTTCTCTCTATCTCCCTTCTTCCTTCATTCCCTCCATGCCAGACTTCCCTTCCGATGGCCATGCTTGGAGCTCCGGAGGCTCTGGTTTCCCCGGATTCCCTCATCTCTCTCTTGCGCAACATGAAGGTGAGAAGTGAGATGTCAGATTCGCTGTCACCACCTACAACGACTGACAAACCAACCACATTCTCCTCACACCCAGTCATCGCTGCACATCACCGACACATTCAGCGAGAAGCAATAAATATATATATTTTAAAATCCATGGATGAGGTCTGTGTGGATGTGATTGTGTGTGCCTGTGTGTGTGTGCGTGCGTGCATGCATGCGTGCGTGCGTGTGTGTGTGCAGGCTCTTGCCATTCATCACCTGTGGCAAGCCAATGTGTCAGAAGAGATTAGGTGACCTGGAACCCCGTGCAACCCTCTCCACAAGGAGCAAGCATCAGCATAAATCTAATGGCAGTGGGTCAGCGTCACTATCGCCATGTCCTGCCCAGATATAGTGTCCTTTTGCTTACATAAGGTCCAGGGAAAGTGATCTATTTTTGCATGTTACAGCAGCACAACTCACAGCAAACACACTAAAAGTGAGACAAGTGACACAAGCAGTCCAACTCTACAGACTCTCATAGTTCAGGAAGGAAGAACAAAGATAGAGGATCTTGCAAGGTATGACTAATATTTAATCTTTCTAGAGAGCATGATGACAAATTCTTTGGATGGGATAATTATATGTAGGGGGATGAGGTTATGTAAGGCTGTCTGATGTTAAAATGCCTGCAGACAGTGTTGCTGAATGTGGCTAGACATAGAAGGCGGCTATAATAATCATATTGTAAAGCAGTGGTGTGCACAGACTCTGAGAGGGGAAGGGGCAAAACCGTCTAAAGGCACGGGCGGCTCAAGTGGCTAAGTCACACCACATGGGCCCGTGACGTCCTGGATCTGAATCCAGCCTGGGACTCCTGTCACATGTCGTCTTCCCTGTCTCTCTTCACTGTCTAATAAAACTAAGGTCCGGGGACATGCTCCCCTGGGAAGGACTTTTCTGCTTTTAGAAACTCATGGGAGAAAATAGGATATAATTAAAGTGCTGACCTCCACTGAGTGTAATTCATGCAATTCAATCTAAAAATGACAGGTCACCAGGTGTAAAATGAAAGTTGGCAGTTTAAAAAAAATCTCATTTCATTCATTTTATCTGCACATACAGCAAGATTACATGGAGAGGATGAAAACATGCATGCAGCCTTATTAAATGCTCACTGCTGACCAATGTGAGAAGCCCGAGCCTTAGTCAGCAAGGAGGGTGCTGATGTCTGGTTGTACTGCACCGTCTCCATGAGCTGCTGTTTTTTTCTGCTTGCTCTGAACTGCTGTGCAGTGCTCTGTGCATCTGCCTGGCTTGCACTTTTTTGATATCTGTCTACACACCTGACCTGTGCTTGTTTCTGTACATATCTTTGTGTATGAGATGATGCATATACTGGACACACATCTATGCTACTTATGTCTGAAAATGCTCATTTGCATGTCCGGACTCATTTCTGTAGATATATCATCTCCATTTGTAAATTTGACAAGGTGCCAACGTAGCTAACAATACAGATCTGCACGTTCTGTACATGTTACCTCTATCTGGACAAGGACAACAAAGCTGAACAGAGGTAAACTAAACATTTAACTATGTACAGATATAAGTATGTATAAAAAGTATATACTGGAGTTTGTAAACAAGAGACAATAGTGCAATGGTGCAGAGTGCAAAGATGCTGTTAGTGTAACAGTTTACATTATAACAGGTTACATTATATACATGAGGTAGGTGGGTTAGGATATCTGACAGTATATGCATGTATGCAGTGTACAGTATATACAGTGTGCTTAGGTTTATATTGACAATGATGATATGTAGGCCTATAAAGAAAACCTTTAGCTAAACTACAAGTGATAATTTAGAGTTTGTAGGTACAGTGGATGTTTGGTGACACTGTAACTCTGACTGAAGTGTTCATCAGAGTGACGGCCTGTGGGAAGAAACTGTTCTTGCGTCTGGTTGTTTTGGCGTACAGTGTTCTGTAGTGCCTAGAAGGGGAGCAGTAGGAACAGGCTGTGTCCAGGGTCTGATGGGTCTGCAGTGAGTTTTCCTGCCCATTTCCGGACTCTGGAGATGTGTAAGTCCTGAATGGAGGGCAGGTTGGCACCAATGATTTTTTTCTGCAGTCCTGACTGTCCGTTGCAGGAACAGACAACAACGGACAGTCAGGACTGCAGAAAAAAATCACTGTATATATTTGACCATTTGCACACATATACCTTCTTCCATCTCCACATGCGAATAGTTAGTGATGCACACTTGCACATCTGCTTCAAACCTGTAAATCTGTCACTGAAGACCCTGTGTCTTTTTTATTTATTTGTTGTATTATTCTCAGTATATTCAGTTGTACTTGTGTAATCTTTAGTACCCCCTCTGTCTTATTCCTATCTGTATCTATATCTTTATTCTTCTATATCTAAATATTTATTCTGCTGCAGTGATAACCTGATATCCCCATGGGAATTTTCAAAGTTTCATTTAATGATTCAATCTTATCTAATCTATTCTAAGGAAACAAGCAATGTCTCTCTGGTTGGATAGTTGCAACAGTATGTCCAATTTTGTTTACATCAGACTCATAATCCTGGAAGAAGAGTTGTACTAGTTGCATTAGGTTGCATACGTATTTAGGTAGTGGCTGGCAGCAGTGGAGACAGGCCACAGCTGGTTTTTGGCTGTCACATGACAGTGTGTGTCAGCGCCGCCTGGGGTCATGCTAACCCTTTCACCTTGTATTGTGAGCCTGGGGGATGTGGTAAGGCAAAACCAGGCACTCACTGATGTGTGATGGGTTACTGGATACATCTAGGCCACTGGTCACTGGTGACACAAGATCACCTCGCACAATCAATATGCACTGGCTTCAGATTGTGGACTCCAGGGGATCTACTGGGGTAAATGTTTCAGCCTGGCAACCAAATCTAGGTTACACTGACTGATATTTGATTTTTGATATTTTTCTTTTCTTTCTTTTTTTAAAAAAAACCAAAGCCAAGCATGTTTATGTTTCTTCAGATATGAGCAATAATCACACGTGTAAAAGCAACTTACAAAAGCAATGAGTGCATAGTAAAAGACTAGGGAAATGAAAGTTTTGTTTTCAACATTCTCAGAGAAACCAAGTTAGAGAAATGCCACACCAGATGCCTTCAGCCAAAGTGTGTACATTAATATTCTAAGGTGACACAGCGAGAACAGCCCGAGGCAAAGTTCCTGTTTTTAAAAGCAGCCTGTTGTTCTATCTTGTAATACTGTATCTAATGTAAATCGAGCTGATATTTAACAATGAGCACGGGTGCACAAACATGTGATCAGTTACACATACACGTCTATGTTAAGAAAGAGAGAAACAGAAAAAGAGAGAGAGAGAGAGCGAAAACAAGTGGGCTCACTGATAATTGCATTGACCCCACAGACCCTTTCAAATGCTCCCGGGAGAGAGAAAGAGCAAGAATAGAGTAAAACGATCTCGTCTCAGATGGGACCGCAGCGTTGTTCCAGCATGTGCAAAAGACGAGAAGGCCTCCAGAGTGCGACAGTTATCCTGATAATTAGGACATCACTACTGTTAATTAGTGATCGTAGCTGAGGACACTAATTTCAAAGAGTCTGGATCGAGATCTGTTCCAAAGTCAAAAGGCTGGTGGGACACTTTCATGTTCCAGGAATTTAACTGGCTGGTGCTGATGCTACTTCAGCACAGAAAGTACATCCATGAATGTTTTGCTGATAGAAAAATAAACCTAGAAGTAAAAATAGAGCAAATTAAGTGTTGGACAGTAAAACGTTTATCCAGTAGGCCTGAAATAAACTTGCACATTTGTACATTGTTAAGTGATTTGGTGTTGCAGTACAAGTGGATGTATCTGTTGATGTGCATTATGTGCCTCCCTGTCTACTGCAGTACTGCAGTCGCACCTTGTTGTTGTTGATGACTGTCCCTTTTCGTGTTTGTTGTTCTGTTTTTCATGCTTCTCCCCTCCCTCTTTCCTGTCTGCCCCTGGCTGAAGGAACGATCTGATTTGTGTAAACAGAGGGCCGGACCGGTGAATACATGACATCAGCTCTACATAAACACACAGCGGGAGGAGGATGATTGGTAGGCTTGTGGAGGTGTGGTTTGGTTCACCTGATATTTATAAAACCCCATGTCTGCTGAGCTGAGCTGACAGTCACAACACACAATTAATGTCACCTGGCAAAGTCAATGGCAAGCGCTGCCAGTGTATCCCTGCTGGCCGCAGTTGTTAAACGCATGACCCCCGTCTCTGTGAATCCCTGAATCATCCGAGTTGCTGCTGGCGTCTGGGCTGGCTGACCTTGACACATATACCACGCCCTGTCATCAGAGGACTTACAGGGATCACCACCCATTTAACCATGTTCTGCCAAAAGATGCACTGAGAGGGGGTTGAAAATAACATTCGTTCTGTTGGTGTCAGCGCTGAGTAAGACTCTCTCGCACTCACACACATTCTCCGCCCAGACACCCGCACGTACACTCATCACCCGGCCAACACCCTTGTTGTGTGTCGTCTTGATCTGAGCAACAGGACACAGCTGCAAGAGGAACGCTTCGGCCCTGGGGTCGCAGCAACAGAACCCCCCCCCGGACTGTGTGCCGCAGCCTCTCATACCACGACGCTTTTAAGGTTAATTCCCAAGCTATAAATATAGTTTCCAATGCAGCGGTCAATGGGCATTCTTACCCTGATATAGACAACCTAGTACTGCAAGTCCTCTTGAAGCGGAGTCACTAGCACTGTGGCATGCGCTTCACTGGATCACGTTACACCGCCTCCCATCAACAACACAAAGCTGAGCAAGTGGAGAGGAGGATTAATTAAGGACATAGAGGAGAACACGGTTATTAATGGAGGCATCCTGTTAAATGTCCCATTTTATACCATTGGGCATTTGCAGTTGTATGGTCACATTTCCAACGGTGTGACACAAATGCCTGACAATCAGATAATTCCTTGACTGACCGACTGACAACGGGGGAGAAGGTTTGGCCCAAATGTCCTGCATCTCTCTGAACGTCTTCTGCAGGTGTCTTCTACATCATCTCATCTAAATGTTTTAAGGTCACTACTGTGATTTTTGTGGACTGTTTCTTGTACATTATCTTTATATATTGTCCTCATATACCTGATGTGAAACTGTCAAATGTCAAAATGTGTTTGTCTATCTGGGCTTTAGTCAAAACTCACAGAAAAGAATAAGTGAAAAATAGGGAGAGAATAGGCAAAAGGGTCACTTCCAAGAGCTCCACTGCCTGATGTGATCATCTGACAAATAAACGATGATTAAATTATCTTTCCAATACGAATGTACCACATGTACACATTGTAGAAATGCATAATGGTCCTGAAAGAGCTGCTAAAATTGGCTCAAGTACTGGTGGGGTGTAAAAAAGTGTCAGACAAGGAATTGGGTCACAACCTAATTTTAAGAAACACTGAACACACTAAGCACACAGATAGGAACCAGCCTGGAGCAAATCCACATAAGAAGTAAACATTTGGTAAAATCAAACAATGACATTGACTGAATGAGTGAGGTAAGCGCTGCAACACAAATAGCACAAGATAAGTCACTAAAACACAAAATGCATTGTCCCTTTAGCTGCTGGTGACATTTGTATTCATCCAATATCACATTGCTATTCAATCACTCTGCCGTTATTTCTCAAATTCAACATTAATGCCTGGCTATTAAACCAAATTCTTCTGATATATGATCCCTGTCGGATGCATGATGTTTGACGCTCACTTCCTTATACACTTAAAATTAGTTATATAATCTCCACAGCTTTCACCTCTTCACAATACCTCCCAGTATTTGTCTGTAACATCCTAGAAGTCAAAATGAGCAGAGAACACAGGTTAGGCAAGAGGAGGTAGGAAATAGGACGGGAACAGGGACAAGATAATTTCCAAAACATAAAACAGTGACCTAGGTTCAAGTATAAACAATTATAGTTTCTTTGATACCAAATTCATGCTTATTAGAGTCTCATCAAGTTTGGGAATCATGGATAAATTAATGTTCTTAGCATGGACGGATACAAGTTTAGCCCTCCCTTCTGCGTTGCTTTCTGTTGTTGTTGTTAATGATGGTGTTTTTGTATTTGTGGCATCATGACACGGTGTCTGGAACAGATAGGGAGCTCTATTGTTCCCGTCATCAGGGAGTCAGACTGGCTTTTGCGTACTTGGCTCCAGGCTCCCAACTGGACGACAGGTTGCAGGCGGCGCTTCATGCCAGCACAGCTGAAACAGTATCTGGGTGTTTCGCGCCTCATTCTGTCTCTGGATCTTTTTGTGTGTCTGTCTCTCACTTTCTCTTACCTCAGCTCGTCTAGCACTCGGGGACGCCGGTCGTCCTGTCTCACACTCACGTTCAGTCCGTCGAGCATGTGACTTCTTTAGGCCAGCGCAGTGAAGTGTACAGCACTTCGTCCTCTGTCTGTTTCTGACTTACAAACTCACATCACGGCTCAGCCAGAGGCAACGCAATCTTCTCATCGCTGAATCACACCGCTGGACATTTAGAAGACTCTTCTAGGCACAGAAACAAGGGGATGCAATTCTCCATATAATGAACCACAGCAAAAGGCCAATTGTCAGTCTAAAATATGAGCACTGAGTGAATTTTAGGGATCCTGCAAGTGATACTGGATTTCTAGGCATTGTTTAATTCATATCATACAATCACACTCTCACACACACACACACACACACACTAGCACTTAATCTCTACAAAAACCTCTGCCTGACCACAAAGCGTACTGCTTAACCAAAGCGGTTCAGTGATGTTACTGTAATAGATGACTAGCAACTGAATCATCAGTCCCTCCACTGTGTAATTAAACTCACTGAGGATTTGTAAGATATCGTTGCGGCCGAAACCAAGCGATGCAGTTATGGCTGAGAGTGGAAGACCTGGGTCATGTGATCTCATCGCCACTTTTCTATATAATAACGGTATGTTCTATACTGACGCATGGATCACTTGGGGCAGGATTACAGTAAACTGATTCCAGCTGAGCACATGCGCAGGCATGCACATATACATCCCTCCCCAAACACACACACACACACGCACACAAGCACACACATATATATACAGGTCTTAGGCTGACACAGAACATGTGTAATTTATGTTGTTGGGTTTTAAAAGAACACCATGGTTTGGGAGACTGCCAGACTTTCGCAAACCCTGGCTCACCTCATGGTCAGTCTGTTACATAACACTATACAGTCAAATGTTAGGAACAGGCAGCCAAACTCTGGCTTTTACCAAAAATGACTGTTATGATCATTTTCTCTTACTGTTATCTTTTTATTCTGCTATATTTAATGCACTTCAAAATCATGTTTTTTTTTAGTCTGTTGAGTTTGCTTCATGTTTGTAAAGCACTTTGTAACTCTGTTTTTGAAAAGTGCTATAGAAATAAAGTGTATTATTATTATTATTATTATTATTAGTAGTAGTAGTAGTATTCCTTGAACTAAATATGTCAACATCAACCTGAATGGCCCATTCTGCAGTGAATTATCGATAGTGAACATGATGTACTTGGCAGGAGATACCAGTCAGGGGTTTTGAAATCTACATGAAACAAAGAGCATTCTGTTTTAGATCGGAAGAGCACACGTCTG
>OMOV01094318.1:0-12160 GCA_900312565.1 Beryx splendens
AAGTAAAACAAGATTTTAAAGTGATGTTGAACTTTGGTAGTACCTTTGGTTGTGTAGCTTCCTGGCCATGATATAACCCCAAAGCCTTTGATTCTCTGTGATCTGTTGCTCCAGTACATTATATAAAAACCTAGTCATGCTGTTGAAGTGTGTTTAAGTGCATCTCTTTCTTTATGTTTACTATTCACCTATTTGGTAAACATATTTTCTTCATTCCATCTGCATAAATTTCCTCCGGCCGGATTTCGGTGTTATGCTTGTTCAAACTGAAAGATTTCATAAACATGAAGCAAATGACTCACTTACACACAATTCAGCATGACTAATTTTTTTATATAATGTCAGAATCTGCTTTGTTTTGCGTTTGTTTATGTGCTAGAAGTGTAATTTTCAGACCTGTTCTGCCATACAATGGCAGTGAATGGAGAGAAGAAAACCCGCTATCCTCTAATCCCCTCTCACGGAGCACCGGAGCAACAAATAAGAGAATCACCGATTTTAGGCTTATATCATGACCATTTACCAAAAAACGCGCTCAACCCTCAGTTGGATTTTTCAGTTATTTACGTGGGTTATATCATGGCCATGAAGCTACACAACACAAGGCACTACCAAAGTTCAACATCACTTTAAGACTAAATATTAAGGGGACTTGTTAAGGTTTACATGTTCTACAGCATAGGAGTATATCTAACCCTACACATTGGCTCACTCTTTTCACCTCCTTATTCAAATTCAGACCTTAGCAAGATGTTATATTACAGCTCTATCCAACATTGATCCTGCTCAGTGAAGGATCCTTGCTTTCGGACATGCAAGGCAACCACATAGCTTGAAGGAAGTAGGAGGCTAGGCGATCACTTTTTAAATTTCCCCCTTCATGCCACACTAAAACATGCCCTCTGACTAATGGTTAACAGCGAAACTTCAAGAAAACTGTATTTTTTAAGTGCTGAAATTAGATCACATCTTCCAGATGGGAATGAATTCAGATGGATGTATGAAAGTCAGCATGGAACTAGACTATGTGTATTCCACACAGTATCCCCTTCGTACTTTTAATAATGTCTCTTGAGGATTTTGTGTACAGAATAGCCAAGTTTCTTGCTAAAGACAGAAGTTGCATCAATCAAAATTGAATGACATTATTCCTATCACATTGTGGGTCATGTCAGAAGTCATAATGAAAGACATGCCTGTGTTTTAAATAACTCGGGGATACAGAGGAGTATGTGTCCTTGTGTGAATGAGGACAGGTTCGAGAGAGAATGAATTCTCACCGAGATAAAACAGTCTACAATAAAAGAAGCACAATACAATAGTATGATGGAATGATGGTATTCTACGTCCTCAGGAGAGTCAGTGTGAAGGGAAAAAGGACAGCAATAAAGATGTTGGAACAGTTTCATACTCCCAGCAAATATGTCATATTTCTGAATATGTCAAGGTATTCCACCGCAACACGCTATGTATAACAGAGTGTGCACGATAATACAGCCACATGTTGACTCTAAAGTATGGTAACTTATATTGAAATATTTCAATGTGTTCTTTAAAAAAAAAAAAAAATCTCTGTTTGCAGAGAGAGGAGAAACCCCCCCCCCACCTGTCCCTGCTCCCTCACCCTTCTCGTCTCTCATTTCCCTTGAAATGTTCTATAAACTTAAGGACATTTTTCAAAAAATCTAGTGGAGGAATAGGTTTTCTGGACAATATAATTTGGTTTCAGGCTAAAACAGGGCTATGCCGTTACATTCCCCTGTCTCTGATGCTGCAACTGATATTACCCGAACATCACGTCAGATCACTCCTTTGGTGTTACTTTGGGTTCAAAGATAAAATTCAAGGTATTCTAGTACTGTGGAAGAGACCATCCGAATTAAGTAGCGGTGTAAGCTGCAAGGTAGAACACTATTTACTGTACTGAGCCAATGCTCTAAATATGATAAATTATAGAATTATCCCTGATAAGAATCTTTGCCAGAAAGATGAATATACACCCAAAAAATGTTTGACCTAAAGGGTAATGCGCATGGAATATTCATGTGCACCATCCTGCAAGGTGCACCAATATCATTACAGCTGAGATTAATGTATGGATTTCCGTAACACCATGTGCAGCACATTTTGGAATGACAAGCACCGCATATTCAGCATACATAGCACTATGTCTGGCTTTGATATTTATTGAGGAACATGTAATAAAAAGCCTGGTGGAGGAACGAGAAGACCGCTGTGGATATTTGATATACATGGGCAGCAGGCCTAGAAGCCCCTGAGAACGACGAAGAGTGAGCTAGCAAGCAACTCTCCTCTGCGTCAACTTGCTAACTGGAGCATGGCAGAGGACTACACTACAGGTAGCAGCTGGTGGCTGTGTGGAGACTAGGAGGGCCCTGAGACCTGCACTGATCATTACCTTTCACTCAGCATTTACAGCTTAGTTTAGCGACACCAACCATTATTAGGCCTGATACCTTGTTACAGTGCAGGTGTCCTCTATTCCGCAGACTGCCGGGCCGAGAGGGACTCAACTGCACAATACACACCACCCCGTGGCCTCTTGCTAAAACGCACCCCGTTTCTAAACCTTCGCCAGGAGCAGTGTAAAGGCAAACATCCTCTCCAGTTGCACATCATGTCTAGTCAGACGTTGTCAACAAGACGGGAATGGCAGACGTGTGGCTAAAGATAGATCCAACGACAGCAATGAGGTATTTCGGGGGGGCTTTGTTTCATGATGGCTCAGTTTTGACAGGCAGATGAGGCATAGGGAAATATACCAGCTACGTCACTGCTGAAAAACACGCTACATTCTCACACCGACGACGAAACACGGCTTTGATCTCGCAAATTGTCGTTGATGATCCATGGACTGCTTCGGAAAAAGACTCAAATTTGGCAACTAATTTATATAAACAATTTAAAAATATTCTGTATTAAACCAGACATGGTGTGATGTCCAATATAGAGAGATGTACTGAAAAATTTCTGAACAACAATTCTATACAGATACTCATTTGAACATTTCAGGCATACAGAACAAAATCGTTTGGGTGGAATTTTGTGATTTTGGTTCTGGGTGCAAGAATTCAAAATTAACCTGACAATCCAAGGCAACACCTCTGTACTTCCTTCCTCTATTGCATAGCTTCAGTTTGAGGAACTGAAGAGATCCATGTCGAGTTAGTTTAGTTTGTGGTCCATTGTATCAATAGACTTCAGTCAAAAGGGATTACTTATCATCACTGATATGCACCACAATATCTTGTATAACCTACCAAGAGGAGTTGAAAGCTTCTATTTTTGTAACTACTCACAAAAAAAAAACCTCACTACACAAATAAAGTCCATAAAATGTATATTTCTACTAGTGATGCCTCTAAATTGAGGAATGGAAAAGCTCATTCTCTGTGTCTCCAGGTTAGGATTTAATTGGACAGTTGCTGCCAGGTACTAATAGATCAAAATAATATCTATTCAATCTGTTGTTGACGACAGAGACACTCATTCTTTCACATTTCAAAGGTTTTTTGAACCATTAAACAGCTATTGCTATGCCATCTCAGGAGAATCGCTTCAATCCATTTCCTTGTTTTTCACAGTAGATTTATCTCAGATGAGTTTGACAAACATTAATTCTTCAGGGTTGTGTTCACAGCATCAATGCTGCGTTAACCTATGTGACAATACCTGCTTATCTACAGTATGAACAAAGCGTGTCAAGCTTACAGTATTTGGCTGAGCCGATCCTTATATAACCCAGTGTCTGATCGTCATTGGACGGTGTGTTTTCATTCTGAATGTGAGCAGAATTCACACTTTGCAACCAAAAATTGCAATGTCGTAAACAAAATCCATATCCCAACCGTCGACAGCTCTCAGGAAAGAGATTATTGTTGCTTGAGAAAAACTTCAACTGATGACGATATTTCAGTACTGCTTGATTACCTAATACACACACTATGCCATTGCTGTAAATTAACAAAGCAAACATTTTTGTTAATCACTGCCCAATGTCCCCCAAAATCCCTTCTGGCTTGAAAATGTCTACGCGGTATTAAAATTTCAGTAACCTGAGTTATGAGCGGGAGGAAGTCGGACATAAACCCCGCTGACGGCCAAAAGCAGAGTGAATAAACAGAAAGCTTGGGTCATAGACAGGATTAGGGTTTAGAAATATTATCAAGAAAGTATTTTAGTGTTAAAAAAAAAATAATAACCCTAAGGACATGAGTTTCCCTCCTGCCTAACCAAACAAAAACAAATTATGCAATTGATTTAGCATCAAAATTCAGATCTGAGGATATCGCCTTTTTGGGATCAGAAACATATCATTACATATAGGATCCAGACGATGAAGGCAATGGAGAGAGAATTGCTATTAAACACTACATTTCACCTGGTTTGGGAATATAATAAAACAGCAACAGACATATATAGATGGATCAGTTGTAAAATCTGACAAAGAAACATATATCCCACAGAAGAAAAAGTAAATTTACCTATGTCTGTACCTTTTTATTGTTTTTATTTTTTTTGAATTTTTACCCTTTTCTCCCAATTTGGCTATCCAATTACATCCCTGACTATACTAAGCTAAGTCCTATGTCTGTACTTCATATAACACTTCGGTATATCTCCCCAACAATTCAATCTCTGGACCGAGAAGAAAATGGAAAAAATAAAAAAATAACCAAAAAAAAATCTCGAGCATTCCCCAGCTTGAGCTTTTTGATATGCTTTGAGTGAACACTGTTGTGCTGTTCTGTTTCCCTTGCTGCAACACTGAAACACTTGTTTGCGGGACACGATGTTTCCTACGGCTCTGAGAGGGAACACCCGTAGAGAAAGCCCATCACGAGGCCATTTTGGCATTCATGAGCATGATTGATGACACACAGATAAAGGGAGCATTTGAGAAATTCCCTCTGCCATGGAAAAATGATGATTGTTTGGATTCTGCTCTCCTGATAGTGCCCCCTCCGCGTCGCAGTAGGACACATTCACATTACATTACATAGCTGAACACAGCCTCACTACCAGTGCTGCCATCTAGAACTCCTAACGATAACCGTCACTCTCAACACTCCAATTAACTGCAATTTCATCACAAACATTTTTACCCTTCTGGACATTGAAATGCAAAAGCGTACAGACTGCATCACTCCGTCGAGAGGTGTGATCCATCTCAGGATTTCACTCCTAGATCCATCTCCACATGTGTGACTGACAGGAAGGTCGTAATAATCTGACAGTGCATCATAGCAATACTGGCGTATGCTGTGGGGGCTAACATAGTCACCTGGCCATTCTCTCTGCAGGCACTCCCATTTAGTCCTTTTTAATCCTTTCCATCCCATTACATGACAGCAGAGGACCTGTGCACATTACACGCTTGAGCAGAGATCATTTGCCTGGTTGTGCAAGCAGCCAAGGATCACATAAAACATCAGCACCGTTATTTTTGTCCCATCTCCATCTCATGGCGGGGAGTTAGCAGCCAGAGTTGGACGTCAGACGATAGGGTAGAACTGTGACATCCTAGGAAGATCCATAGAGTCTAGCAGTCTATGACTCACTTTCCAAATCTCCCCATCTTATCTTAGACATTGGGTAATTCACTGGGTGGAAACTGAGACAGCAGGGGCGAGACTGTGTGTGCAGGTCTGGTCTTTTGGCAGGGCAGTGGAAGATTTGGATTTAGGCGGCTGAAATGTTATAAACTCGCAGACAGCTGATTTAAATACAAGTAAGACTGTCGTGGAGCAGGAGTAGCTCTTGCCATTTTTAGATGTGCAAACACTCCCAAAGACTTAGAGCAATCCACAAGTTCATGCTCCCATGGTTTAGAAGGCCTGTACAATGTAGCTGCTGACAGCCTCAAGCTCGCCGTGGTCAGAGCGCAGCTCCAGACCCAGGTCTTGTGGAAATACTGTACCAACTGAGCTCTCTGGCTCTGGATCATAACAACATTTCTGTCAATAACACTGACTCCAGTGCTGCCACTCCATTTGCCTAGCTCCTTTTGTCTGACCAAACATACCAGCCATCTCAGCCTTTAATTTTCACAACCATAAAAAATAGTTGCACAATAGTATCACTATTCCCCTACAGTGATTCACTGCAATTAGCACTCTATTACATGTGTTATAGTTGCAATGAAATATACCACACTGGCAGAAAAATGTATCCATAATTTGAAATACATCCATTAGTTCTATCAAGGTAAAAAAAAAAACACACCCTATAAAATCTGATGAATTTAAATTGCTCTTCATGAACGAAAACAATATATTTGCATAGCTGCTAAATCTGGAATAAAAAGTAGTCTAGTAGGATCAACTTTAACAACAAAAAAATACAGACAGTTTAAGTCAGGAACGACCTGTGGTATATGTCACCTATTGGTAAGAGACTTCCAGTGTGTTCAGTCTAATTTGATGTCTAATATGGTAACTTCTCTGAGGCAACTTACATCAAAGCCAGCGATAGCACACACATCCCTCTATCACCACAATTTGATTTTGATGGCTCTCCTTATCAGAATATGACAGGCTTCAAGTGATAACACAGCACAGAGTAGTCACTTAACATATTTTTACATCCATGGACCAGTAACAGGAAATTTAACAGCTCCCCACACAGTGAGCGGAGAGAATGTGACGGCAGCTGGAAGGCTGGCTGAAACAACAGGCTACATGGGAAACTTCATGAAGTCCACGAAGTGAACCAACACCTGCTCCGCGTTGACTCCCAGAAGGGCCAACTAATCTAGAAGTGTTAACCGCAAGCTAATGTCATCACTGAAGACGCTACACTTCTGGCATATGGACTTGGGCAGTTAAGCCCCATCCGCTCCAGTGGCACTTCCTATAAAGCTGATATTATGAACCGACCTACATAAGATGCACATCTAGGCTACACAACATAATGTGTGTCCTAAATGTGTTGTGTGGTAATCTGTCAGTAAAATTCCCAAATGCCCAATAGCTAATCATGCATGTAACTATTTGCATTTCTACTTGACCAGTGTGCTTGAGTACACTTGGAGTACTTGTACTTTCCCTGAGTATTTCAATTTTAGGGAATTTTATGGAACTTTATATTCTTATTCAACTATATTTCAAAGCAATAGTAAAATGTTTCCCAAAAAAACTAATGAACACATGCAGTTCAATGATGAAACTGGTTTAGCATCCAAAATGTTGAATTTCATTATTTCATTCAGCTTTTCCAGTAAAGGCCTAACCTGACCAGCAACTCTTTTAAAAACAATATATATAGATATATTGTGTTAATCTACAGAGATGAACACGTTAAAAATGGAACATCTCGGTAGCAAACATGTACTTTTTATACTTTAAGACTTTAACTTAAATTGATTTTTGAATGGAGGACATTATACTTTTACCAGATCACCTTTTCCTACTTTTACTTAAGCAAAGGATTGGCTTGGTTCTAAGGCTGTTTTCATGAGTGAGGCAATAATGTTAAGTCACAAGCATGAAGGACATGCCCATCATTGTGCAAATTTGCTGAGGTGTTGATAATGCATTATCTCTCCGACAGACATATAAGGTTATGACTCATTCATGGAGGAGATCAAAAGACCTTTACACGGGGCGACATCATTCAGAGATGAGAGAGATTGAATTTTTCACTCATTTGGGAGATTAGATGCGATGTCAGGGACACAGATCTAGAGAATTTAATCAGTTAGCTATTCAACCCATCAATGTGTAGGTGTGCCTGTTATCAAATATGCAGCCTTCTTCTTGTGCCAGATTTCCTGCTGTATTGGGTGAATCATGGGCCCAGAAGTGTGACAATGACGACCTGAACAGACAAACCACTCACCTGAGGTAATATCAAATAACTGCTGCTAAATACTTCTCTTGAGATGCATATATAATCACATTAATAAAAGCTATACATGTATGAACAGAAAAAATGCTGTTGTGAAATCAGTTGAACTTGAACTCAAGCTCGACCAAGAATTCTATAACTTGTATAATCCTATAACATTAGTATCCTGTATAATCCTATAACTTTCTATCATCTTTAAGGATTTTCCCCCCTTTTATTATTTAACATTTGAAAAATCAATTACTAGTGTATAAAACATGATTTGTTTAGCCACTTTGACTTTACTGGAGGTGTTTTATTATTATCTAGATTACTAATTGCTGAGTAACTACTCCAATATTTGGAGCTGGTACAAAAACCTGTGTTGCATCAGTCTAGAAGCAGTGACAGCCAGCATCTAACCTAAAAATTATGAAACTGGTATAACTTGCATGCATGATCTCGGTCCATTGTGCCTTTTGCTGTCACAGGTCCCTGATACATATGGTCCTCTTTTAATTCCATATCACATAGGTACTTCAGATAATTGTAGGTAGTGGCTAATATAATGTGGAATAAGTGAATTGTGGTTACAGATGGACTACTGATTAACCATTGCAAGCCAGCACCCCCCCCTCACATTCTCACTTAATTTACACTGGACAGGAGTTAATCTGCTGAGTTCACCATTCATTATCCCTGGTAGGTTAGCACACTAGGGGACCTCTACTGGACACATGCAGACACATCTATAGCAAAAGCTGGAGCACTCTCCTCCTCACGTTCAAAATTGATAGTGATTGACTGAATGCTGTTATCCAGTATGATTACTTAATCATTAATACAGATGCCCTCACACAAACGGACAGGTTTAATGCTGCGGTTGGTCAGGCGTTTTATTTTGCAGGCGTCCTTATTATTTTTTGCAGGCCTGCCGCTTTGCTTTTCATTGATTTTTAAAGACGCAATGTAAGCTGTGGCACAGTTCGGCATGTGGATCAATGCGGTGCTCCAGCTGTCCGTCAGTGTTCAGCCATGTCAATTGTTTTGTGTATCCCGAGTGTGAGCTATAAAACTTTCATCAATGATTAGACTCACGGCAACTTTGTGGGTGACAGGTGGTTGAAGTGCTGCATGGTGACCCGTGCAGCCTGATGCGTTTCATGTGGAATCACCAAGACGCAGCGCTAAGGCAGCATTTCCAATCGCCCTCACGACACCTAATACTGATGATAGCGCATCGTTATTTAAGTTGCTGTGGGAGATATTCTTAACTTTCCCCACCAGACCCAAACATTTAGTCCAGACTTATTAATTTCATATCAGCCCGTTTTGGGTCCCTGGGCTATTTCTGGCGCTAGATTTGGCAGGTCGTGTGCAGACTAATTGACGGGGCGCAGGGCGCACTCGGTCCAGCCTTACCTGGTATCTCCTGAAGAGGAACATGTGCAAAGCTGAAGCCTTTCACAATACAAGCGTCTCTAACCTCGGTGCAATTCCGTGCTTTAAAATCTGCCTCTGCTGCAACGGAGAGCACAGAAAAAGTGCAAATGATGGTCTTTAGTCTGAGCATTGTTCACTTCTTTGAAAATCCTTATTTTTAAAGGTCCTCTGCAGTATCCCGCCGGCTGGAAAAACTCCCCTGCAGCAGATCCGCAGGTACTTATTGACTGGGCGTTTAGTGGTTGCCACTTCTCACAACTATCAGTGTCTATCAGCACATTTCCTAAAGCAAAGCGGGTGTGCGTCGCAACGGAGAAAGGTTAAAAGTCCCCCGACGCCGCAGGAAAGAGGACTGTGAGTGTGTATGGAGGTGCCACATGAATCCAGGCAATCCGCTTCCCGACGTGTTCACTTCAACTTCGCTCACCAGGCGGACGACATCGCCTATCAGGACGGACGAGCTCGGTGGCTGTGTGAGAGTAGAAATGCTGTGCTGAGGTTGAGGGGAGCGCTCTGAGCTCAGATCAGACGCGCTGGTAAGGCGAAGCGGGACACAAAATGCGGAGTGGAATCCAGACTCATCCTCCTCACTGGGTGCTGCTGTGCGGGCTCGGCACCCATCAGTAATGTAGCGGTCAATAAAGAAGGTGGGTGAACCGTGACCTCCAGTCAATGGTCATCATAAGACGCATTAATTGATTTTCTCCCCCCTCTAAGACCCTTTCTTCATAGACCACCGATGTAATACCACTTAGCAGGCCTATGATGGACACCATTAATTTATATCATAAAAATTTATGTCAGCCTATAAACGTGGGTAAACTCTTATTCTGCAAATTAAAAGGTGGGTAAACTGATTACATCCTCGCGTATCATTACGTCTTCTCTAATATGACTGGATGAAAAAGACTTGCAACGAAAGCAAACATATAGCAAAAGTCCCTATAGGAATATTTTTGGAATATTATGATGATAAAAAATAGTATAGTTAATTTTCAACTCACAACTGAGTATCACAGTCTCTCTATGAATCCCTATAGGAAGGATTGCAATTGTTTGTTGGGGAATATTAGTGACTGTGTGTTATTTTAAACATTAATATAAATTATACTTCTCTAGGATAGCATTTGCGATTCAGTGTAAACACGGATAAGCTATGTTCACTTTTATAACTTTGCCTTGATCATTCATTTTATTCATTTCATCTTCTATCTCTTAAATATAATGTGCAATTTATTTGCATGCTTTTTATAGTCCTATTCTAAGGAACGTCTCACAAAATGTAAATCTTTAATTATTTTCACATTTATCTGACACTGAAATGAAAAACCAGCAGTAGCATAAGATCAAACTGAATTAACCAGAGGATGTAAAGGATGCTATATGTAGACCATGCCATGCTTGCAGGGTTTTATTGATTTTGGAGCAGCTTAGGGTAGATCAACAGTGGATTAACATGGCTGCTATCACTGTGTGAAGTATTCCTATTGGCATACAGCATTTTGCCAGAAATCTAATAGCGATGGTGACTTGTCTGGTTCAGATGCGTAGGCGTAGGTTTAGGGGGAGGCAGGTCTCTCTATAGGGAGGTGTGCTGAGGAGAAAAAAAGCATTATTCCACTTTTATAAGGTATCATATCACCTGCACTTTGAGAGAGAGATTTTTAATTATTGTTTATTACAAAACGTGGGCATGGTTAGCTGGGAAGAGGCTGGAAAAATCATCACAAATTCACAAACCGGGTTGGCTATCGGGCTGACAACATAAGAAACACTTAAAAAGAGAACTACTCTTTGAAAAAAAAAATGAACCAAACTATTGAGCATGTCGTTGGAGTGAGTGTGTGTGTGTGTGTGTGTGTGTGTGTGTGTGCGTGTGTGTGTATGCATTGCTGTCTGTATGCAGTGTGAGTGCTTGTGTATGTGATTCTATTTTATTTTGCAGATCAAAAAATTTAAACAGTTAGCGATTTTATTTCAACCTCAGTACTGCTAATGAATTAAAATGTACCCATCCATCCATTTTCTAGCCACTTTTCCGTTTCCCCAGCAACTTCCTCCAACTCCTCATGGGGGATCCCCAGGTATCGTCCCCACAGTGTGTCCTGGGTCTGCCCCATGTCTCCTCCTAGGTGGTTGTGCCTGGTACACCTCTAAAGGGAGGTGCCCGGGCGGCATCCTATTCAGGCCCTTAAACCAGGTACTCTCAATGTGGAGGAGTAGCGGCTCAGCAGTCAGCACCGAGGTTCTCCCATATCGCTGAGCTCCTCACCCTGTCACAAAGAGTGAGGCCACCCAGCGGAGAAACCTCATTTCAGCCATTGTTTTGGTCATTACCCAGAGCTTGTGGTCATAGGTGAAAGTCAGAACAAAGATCGACTGGTCAATCGAGCGCTTTGCTTGGTGGTTCAGCTCTCTCTTCACCACCACGGTCTGATACAACGGCCACATTATTGCAGCTGATTCACCTAATACACCTCCAGTTGCTCACCCCTCACTTGTGGGACAAGCTACCTTTTTCTCTGAGACAGCCATGGCCACAGACTTGGAGGCGTTGATCCTCATCTTCACTGCATCACACTCAGCTGCAAATTACTCCAGTGCAGAGTGCCATGAAGGCAGAAGGACGGCATCATCTGCAAACACAGATGCCACCCTAATGTCACCGAATCAGCTGTGCTTTGATATCTAATAAACTTGACTTAATGCCAAGAATGCGAACACAGCTCTCGATCCAAGCGTATAGGGACCGAATGGTTCACAGCAGCGACCTCACACTCTGGCATCACTTCCCACACAATACCTCGGGGAACACAGTCGCAAGCCTCGTCCAAATGCACAAAATACATGTAGATAGGATTAGCAAATC
>OMOV01094326.1:0-18628 GCA_900312565.1 Beryx splendens
TGTGATGTTACAGTGTGATGTTACAGTGTGATGTCACAGTGTGATGTTCCAGTGTGATGTCCCATTGTGATGTCACAGTGTGATGTCACAGTGTGATGTCACAGTGTGATGTCCCAGTGTGATGTCACAGTGTGATGTCACAGTGTGATGTCCCAGTGTGATGTTCCAGTGTGATGTCACAGTGTGATTGTGCTTTTCCTGGTATAGAAAATTGTTCATGTTCACCAACCGAATTAACTGTCCAAGGTATTGTCTTGCTCTAGGTAGGGTCCATATATCATATACTTAGGTTTGCTCTACTTAGGTCATAAAGACAAAGGCCTGAAGTAGATAGGCCTATTGATCGCCTTTGCAGCATAGTAATTAACATTTTCTATTAATTTTGTTCAAGTTGGGGGCGCCCTGGTAGCTCACCGAGTAGAGCACGTACCATTTAAGGCTCAGTCCTTTCCGCAGCAACCCGGGTTCGAATCTGGCCCACGGTCATTTGCTGCATGTCCTCCTCTCTCTCTCTCTCCCATACCTTCCTGTCTTACTCAAAAAAAAAAAAAATCTTTAATTTTGTTTATGTATTGACAGCTTGTCTCTAATTAACAAAGAAAACAACCAAACCCTCTGTTCAAGTGTTTCTTGGCCTGGCAAAAGCCGGAAAGCAACACTAAACCAGGGCTTCCTAAACTTTTTCATTCCAATTTAGGATCCCCTAATAGAGACCACAACACACACCCCATTTGTGAAGATTTTTGTGTTGTTAGATATGACTGTACAGAATTGCCTGACTGTCTACACACTGCAGGTGGGAAGGTAATATTGGAAACAATGAAACCTAGGATGAAAACCTCCTCAAACCGTCCCTCATCAAGCTAACTTCTTGTTGTAAAATCTTTCTGATTGACACATGAGAAATTAGTCCTCGATATCCGTATGACAAACAGCAGTGTGAAGAAGGATTTCCATCATTTCTCTCTGAACCCAGCCCCTGTCCTGTTACAAAAAAGTATGGAAAAGGGGAAATGGAGATAATAATAAAGAAAAATCTTCACACACATGGTTTGAAGCTGCCTGAGAATTAATTATTGCTACTCAATCTGCAAGGTATTCATGCTCAAGTCCAAAGTAGTGTTAGCGTGATGTGGACAAACACAGGTACAGCACATCGGATCAGCATATTTGACAAGATATCAGATTTCATATTGGTCAGAGAAATGTTTGTAGGCCTAAAGGCCCCACAGCATACTAAACTGAGGCTTCCCTCTGATTTCAGATCTGAGGGAGTGGCCCAGCTCTGACCCAGAGTGTGTAAGCAGGCACAGGCATTTCTAATTTTGTAAAATTAGTCTCCTGGCTAGAAGAGCGCATGTGCCTGACTGCACCCACACTGAGGGTGAGGCAGGCTTCTGTGTCCCAAAAAGATGATGTCAGACCCATGGATGTCTGAGAAACATGAACAGGTTCCTCCAAAACCCAGACAATTTGGGACAGGAACAAAAGAGGGGGAAGAGGGTAGCTGGGTCCAATTTGCACCTAATACAAGGCGGGTCAGTCCTATTTAAATTCGTTCTGGACCAGTGTGTTGTTTAAGACTGTGTTTAGGATTGAAAGAGGATGACTGGGTGTCATACCTGTCACTGAGCAACTTCTAGGGAATGAAATCATAGGACAATTTGTAATTTTTCTGACTGAGTCCCTTCTTTGGAACTGGAATTACTGAAATAGGCCACTTATCAATAGTTATAAAAAAAAATATGACAACACGCTGAAAATAACTTGTCTTCATTGTGATACCGGTATGTGTTCACACTACTGTGAGAAGTTTAGTGAGACACATACAGGCTGTGTGGGTCCACCTTGGTGTTTATGTCGACGCTGTTTCCTGGCTCTCCGTTTTCACGTGACCGCGGAAAGAGGCAGTGCGCCTCGGAGGTAGCAGCCAGCCAAAGAGAAAAAAGGAAATATCAGGGGTTTGGACACACATTGCCAAGTCGTCTTAACAGTGAGTGTGTGTTTGTAATCCTCGAGGATGTTTTCACTCGGGGAAAGGATGGAGTTCCTCATAGGAAACCCCTTTTCGACGCCCGTCGGTCAGAGAATCGGTAAGTGCTTTTCAAAGTGAAGGAGTTTGTGCGCCGCTACTTTGAATTTGGCATCACTAGGCTGCTCCACAGATTAAACAGCATGCATGCTTTGACGCGCCAGGACTTACATTCACACTGTCTAGGCTGCAAAACTGGATAACAACACTCTCCCTTTGGGTTTTTACGCGACTTTGCTCTAAAACGAGCGACAGTATAAACACCAAATTGACAGATTCATAAAAAAGAAGCGTTTGGACCAATGACACAGCAGAGGCGGGTCTAAACTCTCCTCATCCTCCATCTCATTGGTTCCTGAGAGCGGAGTGACAACACATATGACGAATCGGTGACGTTTTCGGAGCCACTGATGTTTCCTCTCACTTCCTCTATGTGTGCAATGACTGCAAACCTTAAGCTACAGGTTCCTAAAGTATTTTCTCTGACTCTTTTCAGCAAGCCCATCCATACAGGTTATGCACAACTCTTTCAGCAGCAGCATTTTCTTCTAATGGCAGCAGTTGCCTTTATTTTGCCAGCCAGGCCATCGGAAAGCTGTAAAAATCCACAAACGAAACCAGATGTGTGATGAGCTGGTGATGCCTGGAAACATTTATTCAGATTATTTCATATGCGCTGATGAGTAAAGCGATAATGTCATCCTCCCACTTCAACCCTCCTCCTCTTCCCCTTATCTGCTCCACTCTCGCTCTCACACATGAGAGTCACAAACGCTTCAGCTACTTCTGGGGCTGAGGGAGAACAGAAGCAGCTGACAGTCACATGAAACAGAGGGAGCCTGGGAAGCAGAGAGGGGAGGGAAGGAGAGAGGGGAGGGAAGGAGGGAATGAAAGGAGGGAGGGAGCAGAGGGGATCGAGGAAAGGCAGGGGTGAGGGTTTGTAGAAAAGAGGGGGGGAGGTGGTGGAAAGGAATGAAGGAGATTTACAGACTTATGAGGACCTGCTCGGGGGTTGTAAAGAGTGTGAGAAAGCTGTTTGGAAGAAAACACGTGTGGCCTTATTTTACAGCATATTTGAATGTTATATTATAACTAGGCCTCAGGTATCAGCTTGGATACACTCATACCTATCTAGACATATAGATAAAGAAATAGCCCGCCTTGTGATTGCACACTCAATAATGATGATGAGGTGTGTTTCTTGATATTTTATGAATGATGACTGCAGCATGACTTGGCGTGATTTGGCATCTAAAACCATTTCTACTCTCCACATGTTCTCGTCTGGTTCTGCTGCTTCTCTGCTGACAGAGCGAGCCACCAGCGCTGTCCTGCAGGCGGAGGACTGGGGTCTCAACATGGAGATATGTGACATCATCAACGAGACGGACGAGGGGTACGGATGCTGCTGCCCCTTTCACTCGGTTAACACTTGGTCACCCTTATCCGCTGGAGAGGAGTAGAGAGTGTCCTGTCTTTTCTTTGTTGTTCTTGATCATTTCGTACCTATCTGAGTAGTGAGTGTTGTTAGAAAGAAGTGAATCCAAGGCACACTTCTGGCAACAACAAAAAACAGTCAATAGTGAACTGACTTGTACACTGTATGTATGACTTACTTGGGCCCCTTTTTGTATTGCTGTTACTGTTATCACTGTGTGATTTCCTTAATGGTTTTGTTATTTTTTGCATTGTCACTTGACTGGTTGTGACTGAATGACCGACTTATGAGTTCCCCCCCTCCTTTGTCATGCAGTTTGGATTGCAGCGCCCTGATGAATGCCACTGTATGTCTGGAATGTGTTTTTTTTAGCATTCAGTCATGTACAGTAAAAAGTCTAAAGGTTTTTAGTTTCTCCTTATGCCAGAAGAGTGCCTTTGGCTTTCTTTTTCATTTTCTACAACAGCCTCAAACAAAACTGCACCTTCACTACTGCTTGTGCAACAGCAAAGCTCTCTAGCCTCTTCTTTTTTGTTAATGATTATTGTTTATTGGGATTTTGAGATTATTGTGAGTAAAATAAGTAGATGGATAAATAAGCAAAATGATAATCTGATGCAGAGTTGTTGTTTTTTTGTCCCAGGCCCAGAGATGCAGTCAAAGCCATTAAGAGGAGAATTGTGGGAAGCAAGAACTTCAGAGAGATCATGCTAGCTCTTACTGTGAGTAATCGTTTATAGATGACTGTATATTCAACTTTGAACCCTCCAGAGCTGAATTATTTTGGGGAGCAGATCTACAGGTGGGTGGGGAGGGGGAGGGCTGTAGGAAGGCCAGGGTGACCCTCATCCTTATTGGCTGATGGCCCAGAGGAGAAGCTCCCAGCAAACCGTCAGTGTGTGAAACAGAGCTTCATTCTGGAGAATCATAAGAGGTTTAATGTGTTTACATCATCTTTGAATATTGTGCATTTCGTCTCACAGGTGCTGGAGGCCTGTGTGAAGAACTGCGGACACCGGTTCCACGTTCTGGTGGCTTCTCAGGAGTTTGTTGAAGGGGTTCTGGTCCGATGCATCCTGCCCAAATATAACCCACCCACTGCCCTCCATGACCGGGTGCTCAGCCTCATACAGGTATGTGCTCACTCCCATAGCACGTACCTCAGTGCAGTGGTTCTCAACCTGGGGGTCTGGACCCCTCCGGGGGTCGCTAGATAGGTTTGGGTGGTTGTAAGATGATTTATGGGATAGAAAAAAACATATTTCTGCTATACAAATTATCATGTCCAATTTTTTCAGATTTTTCTCTAATTTTTGCTTTTTTTTGTGAAATACAGAATAGTTTTCAGTCTCTAGGCTTCCTCTGATAGTCAGATCAAATAAAATCAAAAGACAAGACCTAAAAATGGAAAATTCTTCTTTGGTAGAACTGTTCACCAATCTGCATGTGTACACCTTGATTCATTGTAAGTGGTCACAAGCAAAAACCGTTGAGAACCATGCTTCAGAGGACCATATGAGACAAATTGTCTGATATAAATTGTGTTTTTTGACATTTCTCACCCACATATGAGAGAATTCACTGCTATGGATTGCTGTGCTGAGAGTCCAAAGCTTTTGAAGTTGTTTTAGATTCAGTTCTAGCTCTATTGTGTCTATCTTTTGTGTTCTTCTTGAGTAAAATGCATGTAGTCATTTACATCGCACGGGTCACAACCCATGTCATCGTATCGTGAACTAGCTGGAATGTCAACATTTGATAGAGAAAGGCTTTGTAAATGCTGTAGGACAATTTCTTCATGTTCTTTCTGTCTGTTTTTTTAGTCCTCTTGTTATTTTCTTGATAATCTCTGTCTTGGCCCTACTGTATGTGCCGAGTTATCATATACTGATTTAGGAGTCATTCTGATTATATTTCATCGTATTCTCTCGTCAGTCGTGGGCTGACGCGTTTCGTAGCTCTCCCTCCCTGACGGGGGTGGTGTGTGTGTACGAGGACCTGAGGAGGCGAGGCCTGGAGTTCCCAATGACCGACTTGGATGCTCTCTCCCCCATCCACACTCCAATCAGGGTCAGTCTGTCTGTCTGTCCACTGCACTCTCTCCATCCCTATCCCCACCTCCACCTGTCTCGTCTCCACCTCTGTCCAGTGAAGACGACACAGAGAAGCCAATCTATGTGTGCGCGCCTTTCCTCTCTATCTCTCTATCTCTTTCCCATAGACTTCACAGTTGTTTATCTCCACCTCCGTCTTGTAGAGCATTCCAGAAAACGGATCGTCTCCGGAGGCGGCTCCTGTCACCGCTCCTCCTCCTCCTCGTCAGTCGCAGCAGCAAGCTCCTCCCATCGTTGCCACTCAGAGTGTTTTACCCCCAGTCCAGCCCAGCGAGGGGCCCGTCTCCCTCTCCACTGAACAGGTACCGCTGCCTAAAGGATTTCATAGAGTTTGTGGATGCGGTTTGACTGATACAGGTTTTAGAAGGCTGATGCCATAGTGATGTTGTTACACTGAAGTTCCTTATTCATGCCAAAAAGGTACAAGTATCAAATGTTTTATTCTTGGCAGGGCGGAAAATCCCCTGAAACTGCATTTAAATGTTGTAAAAGTAAAATGATGTAAAAGTAATTTTTATTTAATGTTTTTATGTTTTAAATTGAAGGACTTCACAGAGGTGACGGGTGTGGTTTGACCAATATAGGTTTTGGAAGTCGTGATATTTTGTGCCAGTATTTTGTGCCGATATTCAGTGTCTTTCAATTTCAGCATTATTTAAATCATTATTTAAACCTTTATTTAAATCATTGGACAGTAAAACTCTCCATTGAAACCCATAGACCCGTAAACCCAGTCCCAGCTATGGGTTGATTGTCAGTGTATTGTCAGCTGGCCCTTTTTTGCACTTCCAGACCATTGAGTTGGTTACATTGCACTATGCAAAATCATTCATAGTAGTGCTTTTTAGGTTGTTTCATAAGCAATCCACACTGTATGTCAGTAATGACAGTGCACTGAGTGACTGTGTATTGGGTGTTGACCGTTGTTGACAGTGGATTTCTTGTGTCCAGGAGCAGAAGCTGAGAAGTGAGCTGGCGCTGGTGAAGGGAAACCTCACTGTGATGTCCGAGATGCTGAACCAGCTAACACCTGGACACAGCCAGCAGGATGATACAGAGCTGCTACAGGTGTGAGCCTGTGTGTGTGTGTGTGCGTGTGTGCGTGTGTGCGTGTTTGCGTGTGTGTGTGTGTGCCTGTCATACTAAAAAACTTTAACACCGTTACAAACTGCTATTGGCGATGTACCTTGCATTCCTGGGTCCATTTTGTTGTTTGGGGGTGTATTTTCTGCAGATAAATAGCCAAATGTACAATGGCATGTCATGTATTTAGTTTAATATCAGGAAAATTTTAAACTGAAACGAACAGTAAACGTTATGTTTTGGTGTCAGCCCCTCAGAATCAAAGAGTTTCATTCTAGACTCACTATTTTGCACCGACGTTCAACAATCACACAGAGAGAAATCCATCACAGAAGAGGCAGAGAGACTAATTTCTCCACAATGCAGCCACACAAGACATGCTGTGCTTTAGCAAGGTTTTTTTTTTCTTGACTGGAAAAACTCCCTTGCACTTACTGTGCTATCACTATCAGCATTGCTCTCTCCACCTACACAAAGTGGTTGCAACAAGTTCAGGCGCATTCTCTGACAGTAAATTACACTTAACATGTAATCACAAAATGACTCCTGGATTTCACTGAACATCACAGATAGATGATATATATATATATATAACAGTGTAGGGGTGTTTTTTTTCTTTTAAAACACCTCATGTTCCTCTCTCTGCCACCTTCACCTCCCTCTTCCTCCTCCTGCTGCCCAAGCAGCAGTTGTACTCGGTGTGTAGGAGCATGCAGACCCGGGTGGTGGAGCTCATCCCCCGGCTGCTGGACGAGGGGCTCATCGAACAGCTGCTGGTGGTCAACGACGACCTCAACAACGCTTTCATCCGCTATGAGAGGTGAGCTGCAGCCCGGCCTGATCCTGTGCCTTTCAAAACGTCTTGAGTAATTTAGTTGTAAATGTGTGAAAAGGTGTTTTCTTTTTCTTGATTTCATTGTGCTCCCTTCAGCCCATCGTATATCTATTACATTGTAATTGTGTTACAGGTTTGACAGACTTAATAAGACACAAAGTGCAACCATTGAACAGGTAAGAAAGGTCTTTCCTTCCTCTTTTGTTTTTAGTTGTAGAACAGCAGTTTCCATTTACATTTGCATGATGCTGATTTGACGAGTCTTGAAGGGGAAATAGAACCAAATAAGGAAGCAGGGACTGACTGTCACAGGCACAAATCTCTGTGAAGGTGTAAACGTTACTCTTACGTCTGCTTTAAGAGTATATACACATGCAGGAGTGTGTGTACTCAAATAGGTGTGTGTGCTTATGTGTAAACCTCACTCTTCCAGCAACACCAGGAATGTTTTCTTTGTCTACCTATCTAAGTAAAAGTTTAAACTTATTAAAGAAACAATGCAGACCTTAAACATGAAATTGAAATGAGATGTGTACCACTGAGCTGTGGTTAGTTAGTAACACAGGAAGATGTGTCACCACCTGTCCTGTCTCCATCTCTCCCCTCCCTAGCAGAGCTCTGCCAGCGGCCCCTGCTTCATCGACCTCAGTCCTACGCCTCAGGCTCTCAGCCAACCAGCAGTCATCGAGACAACCAGCCAACCAGCAGCCAGCACTCTGGCAAATCAAAGGCAGGCAGCCAATCACAGTGCGTAAATTCTACATAACATATACTTTATATCTTGAATGCTTTGCAACCCCAAAAGTGCAATCTGTTAAACTAAAGTCGGAGGGAAACTGCATGTTGATGTGTGTCTTGCTTCCGTAATTCAGTGTATTTCCGGTTAAAACATGGGTGGGTTCGATGATAAGAAACATCGGGACCGCAACCATGATGTCTAACCTTAGAAGTAATGGGATTTTGCTATAAAACTACAAGAAAATACACATTTGAAACACGTTGAAAGGATTTTGGCATTTATTGTTAAATAGGTGTACGTTGTCATATGGAGAATTTGCTAAAAAGGTAGATTTTCATTTAATTGTGACTTTAAAAGTTATCACCTGCTGTCCTCCTACAGTAGTAGCAGAGGAGGAGGAGTTTGACATGTTTGCCCAGACCAGAGGCAGCTCCCTGGCTGATCAGAGGAAAAGGTGAGTGGGGGGCTGACTGACAACAGAAATATCCATATCATGTCCTATCATAATTCATGCTCCCACGGCGTGTGTGTGTGTGTGTGTGTGTGTGTGTGTGTGTGTGTGTGTGTGTGTGCAGTGTTAGGTATGAGGACCCAGGAGCTGTGGAGGGCCTGGCCGGAGCCCTGGACACTCGGCTGCAGGTCACAGGAGCGGTGCGTACTGCAGCAAGACACAGCTGGACTGGGCCAAAACATTTCCTGGAGTTCCTTCCTGAGTAAACAGCAAATACATTTGCTTTGGTGGCATAAACAGCTCTGTGTTTTCTCACTCTGTTGATTTCTCCTTCTCCTAGATGCCATCAACAAACACCTCCACACTGGATGATATTGACAGATGGTTATCCACTGATATGATAAGGGTAATCCTGTCTATCCATATCGTGTTTTCTTTTGAAATATATGCTATTGGATGTGTGATAAAAGTATGATGTGATGTTCTTTCATCTTATGATTCGCTGTGGTTGGAAAAGCAGCAAGAGTCTGCAGCATGTGAGGGAGTGACCAGCGAAGGTATGTCGCTTTCTCTCTGATCTGCCCATTGCTGCCATTTGAGTGTAAAGATTTCATAATTCTGTTCATGTTGTTTAATTTCTCTCTTACTCATGCGCATGAACACACACACACACACACACACACACACGCCCTTAACTGTAACTCTCCCTATCAGAGTTTGACACATTTCTGGAGGAGAGGGCAAAGGTGGCGGACCACAACGGCCAGACGGCTCGCAGCATTCCCCCCTCCACGTCCAGACCGCCGTCGAACACCACCCGGCAACAAGAAAAGTCACATGACCAGCTTTTTTCACTCTGAGTTTTGGGGACGGACAAGAGGAGCGGACTTAAAGGTCAACATGCACATGCCATGTCATAGGAAATTCACACAGCAACGTGCACACGCTTAGTGTGCAAAGTCAGGTTTTCCTAAAAGTGCCTTTGAATTCTTATGATCGTTTTCTTACTCATGAAATGAAAATCTTCGCATGTGTTGTACTTGCTGCACTGTACTGAATAAAGCAAATATAATTGTTCTCTGTCTGTCTCTCTCTCTAGCTCTGTCCGTCTCACTCACTCTCTCTCTGTCGCTCTGTCTGTGTGTGTGTGTGTGTGTCTCTCTCTCTCTCTGACTCGCACACAAAATACATTTCATAAAACCTGACACTGTGCAGAAATCCAGAGGTGAATCAAGTCATTGTAGAAATGCAATATCTACAATTCTGCCGTTTGTGAGTGTGAACCACTGTATGTGAAATGTATTTATGAAAGTTATTATCATGATGTTGATGTAAACAAAGCTGATATTTGAACAAGTGTTTACAGACAAGTATATATTTGACATGTGCCACTGTGTGCCTCCGAGCCGGGCAGGTGATTTCGTGTAGATGAGAATAAATGGGGCATTGTCCTGACAAACATGTTTCACCTGCATGGGCTTACATTTGTTTTTTGTGTTTTGCTATATTATTATGAAGACCAGTGTGAGTGGGATTTTCCCCCCCTGAAGTCTCTAGTAGCTAATCTTGGATCTGTAGATGAGTGTTGTGTGTGAGAGCTGTGAGAATGTGAGATACTGTGTCTGAGTTTGCTGACACAGCTGAACCAAAATGAGGTCAAATCACACTCTTCCTCATGTCTTTGTGCTTGCTGTGAAATGTACAGAGCTACATTTTTCATTCCCCTTGTCCAATGGGGACATAAGAATATGTAAAAACAGACTAAAGCTTCACAGATGTGTCCTGTATTGTCTTTGGACATTGGCGAGTTAGCCAAAATACCACAAGCGGGAGCTCTGGGGAGTGGGATTCTAGCTGTACTCAATAATAATGGCTGCTGTTTGTGTGATAAGGCATGAATATTCGTGTGTTATTGTGCCAAAGCTCAAGGATGTCTGGCGCTGGGTACATGGAGTCCCTGAAACACTCCCTAAGAAGAAGAAGACACAGGGGAAGGAGGAATAAGATGCAAGTTTTTATTCTTCTAACATCCAGACCTGAGAACATGTTCAGACCGGACGACTGGTTAAAGAGCTGTGGAGTCTGTCTCTACTGGATTTCTCTGTTTGTCCTTCTGAATGGACCCGCAGCCTTGACTTCAAACACTCCGACCCAGAGTCAGCTTCTGAATGTGACTGTTATTCAGGACCAGAAGGAGGCAGGCTTGGATTTGCCATTTCTGCAGCTGAGAGCCAGTTTAACGTCTTATTCACGGCCTGTTCGCCCTTATTCGCTGCTGACGAATGCTGAAGACTACCGCTATATGCCCAAACCTAAACATTGCCGCCCTTCTCGGCTCCTGCGTGTTCTGGGATCCTCTTTTGACCCATTCTGGATGTCCGTAGAGGAGCCATCTGAAGTGTCTGGGGTCTGGACTTCAGAGGAAGGTCACAGTGACGGTCGACCTGCATCTCGTGGCGACACACTGCCTGCATCCTTGCCAAACTACACCAAAACCAGAGACAGTTTCAACATCAGTTCTTCTCCACAACTGATTGAGGGTGCAGCAAACTATCGACATAAGCTAGAGAAGGAAGCTGCGGATTTGGACCTCGGTTCTCTGCCGTCAGATGTTGCCACTTCAGTCCGAGACTGGCTGGTGCGATCAGCCACGTGTGGATTAAGCTACCAATGGGTGGATCTGGGTCCAGCTTTTTGGCCAAGTTGGCTGCGCCAGACTGATTGTGAAAAATCAGACGGGTTGCAAAGTTGCTCATTTCCCAGTGGGATGGAGTGCGTGCGGGCTCAGATAACGCACATAAAGATCCTGGCTTGGCACTGCTTGGAAAGTGAAGAGAGGGGCGATGGGTCTAGAAGGAAGGCTGATAGGCCTGATGGCAGCACTGAGATGGGAACAGGGGAAGCAATGAGAAAGTGTTTATGGAGGCAAGTGTCTTATCCTGTGGTCACAGCATGTAAATGTTCCTGTAAATGAATGTTTTCATCACCAATGGCTAGGGATTTTTGGTACTCACTTGCAACAGGGTTTCTATATGCATACCTATTTTATACTTTCACTGAGTTGATGTTACTGATGTAAAAAAAACAACAGGTGAAATGTCTCCAAATTATGTTTGATTTTTCAAATCTACTGTCATTACAGCTTATAAGGCTGCATGTAACTGCATGAACTTTATCCTTATTTGCTATGAGTAGGTTATAATAAATGTCAATAAAAATCTTGATGGTTGGCTTATAAAATCTTTATCCAAGAAAGTTGATTGCACAGAAATAGAATCAATAGAATGGCCACTTCCTAATTGATCGATCTCTTGGTGACAGCCATAGCGTTCTGATGTTGTCGTCGTGGTAATGGGCGTTGTGGAGAGCGCATGCGCATGAGGCACAGACAGAAACGTTCAGCATGGCTGCCATCAGAGCGTTAAGCTTGACTTGACACCATGACCAGTAACACGTTATGTTCTCTTCATGCTCCAAACCAATGCTGATATCCATGACAACACTATCAAACATGCTGTGGCAGCCATTTTGAGGTGTGTTGATAACATCATTCTAATCAGTTCAGTTCTGTGGTCGACTGAGCGCACTTGTTTTCCTGTGATGTCCTGCTTCACACAGTTCCACACATTCCCACCTGTCCGGTACGCGATTTGTTTTTCCTAGGATGGTGACAGTATGACCCGCCCTGCTCTGCCTCTGATTGGCTTACTCTAACCATAACCCAACCCTAACCAATCATCACTCCTCATGCCTAACCCCAACCAACGAAGGCAACGAGTACTAGCCAATCAGAGGCAGAGTAGGGCGGGTCATGCCTTCGCCATCCCAGGAAAAAAACATTGCGTCCGGCACGACCACAGCCTTCTGGTCACCGAGCAGCTCCACTGAAGCAGATGGGGTCAAGTGCCGTGAGTAGGGCACGTGATCCCGCACCGGCCTGGGGATTCGAACCACCGACCTTTCGGTCACAGACCTGCTTCTCTAACCTGTAGAGTTGTTTGTTGTCTGGGATCATGTTAAACCTGTATCATTGGTACAGTCCTCATCCTCCGATTACCTGTGAGTTATGCTGCATTCAGGTCACATGGGGAAAAACCGCCAGAGTCACTTGAACATGGAAAACAACGACTTGGAAATGTTTGAAGCTTGGAAAGTATATTATTAGATATTATATTCTAATTTGAAGCCATCAAGACGCCACCACTCAAGTGTTCTGTAGTCTGATCATTTTTTTCATAATTAACAAAGTGACTTAGAGGACTTCCTGTTTTACGACAAAGCCAACATTACACTGTCAATCTTAATAAAAAAAAACATCCTGTCTTGACATTTTGTGATGACAAAATCATGATGTGTCATGATCATTTTGTTCTTTTTATCTGAAGGATGACGTGAATTATTTTCAAGTTGAAAGCTCTCTTTCTCCTCCCACATCCCATTTCCCATACCACTTAAACGCAGCGTTATGGTGCTTTGACAGCGCCGTGGAAACCATGTCAACATGTTACATGTAGGCCTACCGCTACTAATATGTCTTATTGTTTGACATTCAATATAAATAATGACAGCCATTTCCCTTTTCACTACTTTTAGCTGTCACACGTTGTTGTTGTTGTTTTTTAAATAATGAAAACAGCACTAACAAGCCAGGTGCACATTTTCATTCAGCCGCTGTAACACAGACCAACGTTGTGCTGCTTAATTACTCAACTTAAACACCCACCATAAACCTACTTTTGTCCCAGGGTTACTATACAGCCAAAAGCTTGTGAATGCGCAGATAGGTCGTGTTTACCACTACAGAGCTCAGAAATCCGAGCTCACGAGAAGCGGTTGAAGGCGGCAGCAGCACTTGGTACGCTCCACCTGAGCTGTACACAGACAAGATGGCAGCCTCATTGGAAGACGAATTTGAAGATGCGCCTGATGTTGAACCATTAGAACCAACATTAAAAAACATCATCGAGCAAAAATCCCTGAAATGGATATTTGTGGGTGGGAAGGGTGGTGTCGGTAAAACGACATGTAGGTAAGTAGACGGGAAATCCCCATTTGCCACATGGTATTCTCATGTTACGTCGCTTTGCTAGCTTAGCCACCAAACACATTGACGTGGATTTTAACGTTATAAAAGCGTTGTTACTTTAGCACGACACGGATTTACCAACCGTTAGCCTAGTAGCTTAAGATGTATTGGCATGAAATCAGTTAAGCTAGCCGTTACTTTGACTAATTAAGTCGTAAGTAAGTTGAATTCTTGAACATCGTCGCTAACGTTAGCCAGCTGACACATCGATTTATGACATTGTCGACTGGATCGATCACCATTGTGCAGGGTGACACCGACACATCGCTTGTTATTAACATTTATTTTCCCATAAAGACAACAGGAAAACTTTCTATCTAGTGTCCATTCAGTAGTTAACGTTACAGCTAGCTTGCAACGAACGGACATCTGCTCGTAGTGTGAATAACGTTACACCAGACAGCAGTTAGCTTACAGCTTAACGTTGCTAACAAATTATGCCTCAGAATTAAACTATGAAGTCGCAGACGGATGCCCACAAGCTGCAGTGAGTCAAAGGCAGCAACATAAAGGTGAATAGTCAGATGAGACACGCTGTTGACATCGCAGTGTCTCCATGCAGCTTGCAGTACGAGCCTGTCTTGTTTCCTGCAGCTGTAGTTTGGCTGTCCAGCTGGCTGCTGTCAGGGAGAGCGTCCTCATCATCTCCACGGACCCTGCCCACAACATCTCCGATGCTTTCGACCAGAAGTTCTCCAAGGTGCCCACTAAGGTCAAAGGCTATGACAACCTCTTTGCCATGGTAAGCCACCCTGCAGGCGGAGGAGTGCGTGCGCGCACCCAGGGGTGATCTGTGTTGTGAAGCGAGCAGCCACACGAAAGACAGGGGCAAAGTAGAAGTGCACACAGTAGGCTGTATGTTTATTTGCTTCACCTATTTGACGCACCTCGTTAATTTAAAACTGGTTCTTTCTCCCAGGAGCATGGGTGTTGTCTAACATGTACCTGTTGAGACGTCACAGTACGGGGTGACTGTTCACCTGTGAAACTGCTGGAGAGGGTTAAATGACAGACACACAGTTAATTCTTCAACTTTTATGCAACATTCAGAAATTTAATTTAAGATGGGGATTACAGAGTTTAGATCTTCTCTCACCTTGGTTATTAGCTGGGTTTCTATCCAGGTGTTTATTTTTGCAAACTATGCATCAAATCAGTTTTTTTGTTGTTGTAGATAAAGAAGTTATCCAATAAATTGCAATGGGAACAAATGTGTCAAATCAATAATGATGTAGACTTGATACAACTGGTATGGTTCCATAGTACAACAGTGCAGAGTGGCTTTTGGACATCCTGAAATGTGTGAAACAGCTGTCCATCGGTGCATTTTGTTGTATCCATCTTCAGATGAAAGCATGAAATATGATTAAAAACAGCCTGACACTAAAGAACAATAACAACTTGCCCCATACTAATCAATCCTTGAAACAATCTTCTGTTTTTCTTTCTTTAGTTTTATTTAACCAAGCTGATGGAAACCTGCCTAATTCACGTGTTATCTTTTGCAGCATTTCAAAAGTTAGCATGAATTTAGCTTGACAGGTGGATGGAAACATACTTACCTACCTTTGCTGACAAAGAGGTCGATTTATGCTGTGTTTGCAAATTGAAACGCACCTCGTGCCCACTGACTCGTCAGTCTCATGATAGTCAGTTCCACATTTATGTCCCTCAGAAGCACATGTCATCGTTGTATAACTGACCAAATGGCCTGAGGTCCTCAAAAAATAACCTTGCCAATTAACCAAGCCGCCATTTTGTAACACTCTGGTTATTTGTGTGTGTGGTCTCTGTGTGTGTGTGTGTGTGTGAGTGCAGGAGATTGACCCCAGCCTGGGTGTGGCAGAGCTGCCTGATGAGTTCTTCGAGGAGGACAACATGCTGAGCATGGGCAAGAAGATGATGCAGGAGGCCATGAGCGCCTTTCCCGGCATCGACGAGGCCATGAGCTATGCCGAGGTCATGAGGTCAGAGCATGATCACCGGGAGGCCGACCCCCATGTTTTCCACTTGTAGAGCGTCAGAATCACATTGAGCTTTCACTGCATTATGAATGAGATGGTCAAGAAGAGCTGGCCCGTGCTATTCTAAGGCAGCACTCTGATCTAAGATCTTTACTAGATACAGGCAGTTTACTGTCGTGACTCAGTGCCTGGGTGTTGGTTAAAAACTGCTTCTGCTTCTAGAGCTGTCTAGTCATGTGGCACAGCGGTTCAGCAAGTGATTTCCCCACGATAACCTCCCGTCCTACTTCATTCTGTCGTTGTTTAGAGCTGATCTGTATCAAGTAGACTTACCATCTTCTACGGGGTGACGCAAGCCTCCATTACATAATCGCTGTCATCAGTTATGGTGAATGTTTCAGTCTTTGTGTTGAAAAATAAGGTTCCACGACAGCTTCTACCGTGCCCATAAGCCTCGCCAGCTCCCGACCCAGCACACGATCAGAACAGCTCTTATGCTCTTATGCTGGTTACACTGTCATACTCTCCTCATCGCCGATTTGACACGGTAGCTAGCTCTGGCCGGCTCTGTAACACCCCATAGTATCCTTTTTTTTTTAAAGATTTATTTTTGGCATTTTATGCTTTACTGAGAGTGAGACAGTGAGAGAGAGACAGGAAGGTATGGGAGAGAGAGAGGGGAGGACATGCAGCAAATGACCGCGGGCCGGATTTGAACCCGGGTCGCTGCGGGAAGGACTGAGCCTTAAATGGTACGCACTGTACTCGGTGAGACGCCGGGGCGCCCCCACCCCACATCCTAACACCATGCACAGCATGTTTGAAAAAAACTTTATCGTACCGTGTAAGTCAGATTCACTGTTCTTCCAAGCGTTCACTCTGGGGGAATCTGTAAAATGCTGTACAGTTGGTTACAGTCCGGCACAAAACCATCTTTATCACAGAGACCCGGCAGTTGATCAAAAATGGCGCTGTGGCGTTTACTGAGCTGAGGCCGTTACAGTATTGTACCTATGTTTTTTCTAGTTTTCTCAGATTTCAAGATGCGAATCCAATTTAGTCATCCATTACTCTCACAGTATATCAGAACTTTTTACACCGATTGAATGATGGAACCGTATGGTATTACAAATGAACGGCCACAACTCCTCCAGAACCTTGATGATGTCATTGCCATGTGACTAGCCAGCTCTGTAGCGAGAGTGAATGGAACCAAAGGGTTATTCAGCTCTTTAACCCCCAACCCCATCCCTCCTCCCAGCAGCCCTCCTACTTTCACATGCTTTTTCTCTTTTCATCAGGTTAGTGAAAGGCATGAACTTCTCGGTAGTAGTGTTCGACACTGCCCCCACTGGCCACACGCTGCGGCTGCTCAACTTCCCCACCATCGTGGAGCGGGGGCTGGGCCGCCTCATGCAGATCAAGAACCAGATTAGTCCTTTCATCTCCCAGGTGAGAAGGGACAAGCCGGCTCCATTCATTAACTGACTTGGATCGTTTGTGTATTTGTCATTTTTTCATTTTGTCATTCATTTGTCTGTTCAACTGCGTTTATAGAGCGCATTTTAGAAACAACACTTCAGCAAAATAACAGGAAAATAGCTCAGCGTGGAATAAAGTTCACGTTGTGTGTTCATGTTGGTTTATGTGCTGATGCTGAGCGATACTGAGGTTCAGTTGGTGTGTGATGGTCATGATTGAAGCCCCCACTCTCTGTTTCTCTGTCCCTCTCTCCAGATGTGCAACATGCTCGGTCTGGGCGACATGAATGCAGACCAGCTGGCCTCTAAGCTAGAAGAGACACTGCCAGTCATCCGCTCAGTCAGTGAGCAGTTCAAAGACCCCGTAAGTCACACCGATATGCACCATTTCTACTTGTGCACCATGAGCACATTGCTGTTACTGCAATATGTGAACGTTGCTTGCGCGGCTGCTTGTGTGCTGTTAGTGTGGGTGCACTGTGTGCCTTGTTGCCTCTCAGTTTCATAGCTGTGAGCTCTAAATTGCAGCACAAGTATGTTTCATCTCTGAGTTATAAACTGCTACTTAGTCAACTGTTACTGCAAAACATATAATGAACATCTTTTCTCCTGTGACAGCCGGTCTCTTTAAGCAGCCTGGAAGGTTTATATATTTTAGCGAGTAAACATGTCTCTAATAACCTCTCCATCTAAAGGGTTGTTGCTGATTATAGAGCAGCTTTGGAACGTGCGTTACACAAACATTATTCCACTGCATCTTGTCTTCTGATGACAAATTCATTATAGGTTCTGAAGATTGGGTAAAAATGGACTCTATGCGATATTTACTTGATAACGATATTTAACCGGTGGTTTGTGTGATGTCACAGCTCAGTAATGTAACTGAGCTGTGACATCTCAGTGTGATCTGCGGTACAATAAGAGCCCGTCTCAGGTAACGGCCTGTCTCTCAATATGCATTCCATCGTTTTGGCAACTGGAGAAAATCAACCAACATTGAAAGTTCCCTGGTAGTATGTTGCATATGCATGCTAACTCCTCCTCCTTCAATGACTGATCATCCATCAGGAGCAGACCACCTTCATCTGTGTGTGCATCGCTGAGTTCCTGTCCCTGTATGAGACGGAGCGGCTGATCCAGGAGCTGGCCAAGTGCCGCATCGACACACACAACATTATCGTCAACCAGCTTGTTTTCCCTGAGAATGAGAGGCCGTGTAAGATGTGTGAAGCCCGCCATAAAATCCAGTCCAAGTATCTAGACCAGGTATGGAGTAGTGTGTGTGTGTGTGTGTGTGTGTGTGTGTGTGTGTGTGTGTGTGTGTGTGTGTGTGTGTGTGTGTGTGTGTGTGTGTGTGTGTGTGTGTGTGTGTGTGTGTTTGGCCTGTTGATCTGATTATTGACTG
>OMOV01094341.1:0-12121 GCA_900312565.1 Beryx splendens
ACCCACACACACACACACACACACACACACACCAAACACCAAACAATGTCTGCACGCTAACTCACACTTGTATTTTCACATAGTTTTTCTCCTCATTCGTTTTATGCCGTCCTCCTCCTCTAGTTGATTATACAGTAGCACCACTCAAGTTTGTATTTGTGTTGAACTTCACTCGCCTGTATAAATCTTTTCTTTCATTTGCATGTTCAAATGCGGTTTCAAATTATGTCAAATTACCCCCACTTCATTTCAGTAAATGTGGGGGTGGTCTTGTTAGGCAGCACTGTAATTAGGCCCGTACATGTTTTTCTACAAGCCCAGCTCTAGTTAAGTCCCAGCACCCACACTGAGGCCACGCGGTGTAGTTGCTGCTCCTCCTTCAACAGCGTAACCCCAGCCTTCTCCGGGCACCGTGCCTGTGTTTGTTCTTTAAGGCGGATTAGCATTGTTTGGTCTCCTCACATGATGGTGGCACCCTCTGTTCCTGCTGCTGTGGGGTCACTTTGTGGCAAGTGTGAAACTGGCATGACTAAACACGCAACTGGCTAAGTACAGTAGCTGTGCTGGAATGAGTTTTAGGGTTGATTTCAATCCCCTTACACAGTGCTGGAAAGTAAACTGTGCGACTAAACAAATTTGTCCTCGTTTACTTCCAGCTAAGGAGGAGATATTTTAACTTGCGTCTCTTAACAATAATTATGACACTGATTAAAATAATTTTCCTTTTCCTTTCCATTTCCTTCATTTGTCTTCCTCAGAACTGCATCGCCACACATGAATGCAATGGTATTGACATCATCATCGCTCTCATCCTCAATGACATCAACCCTCTTGGCAAGAAGAGGATGGACCTGGTGCTGGAACTCAAAGTAAGATGATCAATTTCTGTTTATTTCTATAAATACACATTTTATTTTTATTGTATTCAGTGTTTTGAAGGAAAAATCCGCCCTTAGATAATTTAACATTGTTTAAAAAAAAGGAAACAAAACAGCTGTTGGCGACAGAACTTGTGTTTCTGGGCCCATTTTGTTGTTGGTGGTGTATTTTTCTTGTTCCCATGGACACCGATCTAAAACATCAACTGTTCTGGTGTCAGTCCCTGAGTGTCAAAGAGCGAGCGTTTCTTTCTAGACTCACCATTTTGCACTGACGTTCAACAACCATACAGGGAGAAATCCATTATAGAAGAGGCAGAGAGACCAATTTCTCCACCAACAGTAGCCACAATAGACCAGAATGCAATGCAGCTGCAGTTGAGTTTTGAGTACAGGATGCAGCTGACATCGTAGACACGCCACAATGTTCACAAACTAGTTTGCTACTTAGCTGCATTTATATGCCCATACACCCACCTGTGAGTGGATGCAACATGTTCATGCTCATTCCTTGGGGGTTGTCGCAAGGCATTCTGGGAAACATAGGAGATAATTAACTTAAGTAGAGGTAGACGAGACGAGGTGAGGCAAAGTGGGTTCACCAAAAAAGTACGTTACAACACAAAGTAACTCTAGGAATGCATTGCACATCACAGATTGATGATATGCGTCAGTAGAAGAGGATTTTTCCTTTAATGGTCAGGATGGATAAATTGACCACAGCAGTTTGGAATATTGAATATCAAAGTAGTTGTTTTTTCTGCCAGCCTGAAAAAGATTAAGCAGGTAGCAAAACTAAATAAATGTTTACTCCATCATCATCTCATTTTCTCCTAGAACAATGCCTCCAAGCTTCTCCTCGCCATTATGGAGAGTCGCCACGACAGTGAGAACGCTGAGAGGATACTCTACAACATGAGGCCTAAAGAGCTGGTGTGTATGGCGGCACCCAGACATTGCACCGCATTAGGAGAACATTGTCTGACAGTCTGCGTTCTTGCAGGTGGAAGTGATCAAGAAGGCTTACATGCAGGGTGAGATAGAGGTGGAGGCACCCGAGGACGGAGAGGATGGGGAGGAAGAGCACAATGCTTCACCACGCAATGTTGGTCATAACATCTACATCTTGGCACATCAGGTAAGCGATCGGCTATCCGTAACATCGGTATGGAGACGGACACGCCCATGAGCAAATGCTGCAGGGCATGCATGAGCATACGTGGCCAATAGATTGTCAGTGGCCTCACTCTTATGTCACTCTTAGGTGCCATTTCCTATGCGTCCTAAAGGCGTGTTATATGAAAGACCTGCCGTGCTGCACTCATCTCCTCTTTTTCAACCCGCAGGCTGTGCACTGCTCAATAGCAGGGTGTCTCTTCAAACCATGATCTAGGTTAACAACAATTATAGTTATGCAACATCTACTGTCAATCCAAAGCCATCACGCCCTGCTGCCTCGTGGGTGAACGAACTGTGTGTCTTCCATCTAAAGACAGAACATAACTTGCTATACCTTGCTGTAAAATACCCATAAGGTTAAATTGTTTATCTGGTAGTTTTGCACACACCAAGTGAACCTGTCTGACAGTGAGAAGAAATCACTATCTTTGTTGAAGCTGATGCTTATCTCTCATTAATTTGTTTATCGGTGATTTGATGATGTCATTTCAGTTAGCCCGCCACAACAAGGAGCTGCAGGCGATGCTGAAGCCGGGGGGGACCTACGGGGAAGGTGATGAGGCCCTGGAGTTCTATGCCAAACACACAGCTCAGATCGAGGTCAGTTGTTGGGGCCCCTGCTCCAACCGGACTCCGCCATTTTGGATCTGCCCCTGCCAGTTTCCTTTCCTGTATTGTCTTTTTTCTTTTGTTGTTTTAAAAAAAATCTGAGATCCTTTTTTATCACTTCCATATTACCTTGAAAGGATTGCGACATATCTTTTGGTATTGGTGTTGACTGTAGGCATGTGATAGTCAGTGTTTTCTTGGCCTGCTTTTGAGTCTCACAGTGTACTTTGTCAGAATGACAAGCATCCTTGGCATGTTTGCACGTTCTCTCGTGTGTGCTCAAAGAGAAGAAAGAATGCTGGCTGTTTACAGTGCTGAAAAATTTAAAACAAGTTATTGATTCAGTTTATCAGCCGCCTTTGCAAAGCAAACAGACCTGCTATTGACATTGCAAGGTAAATTTTATACCAATGCCAAATAACTAGTGAGACCGCTTGATGAGGCGCCCTCGTTGCACATAATCTGTAAACACTGGGCCTTCTAGAAGTCAGTGCAGGGCCTAGGGGTTATCTGCCCAGCCCAGTGACAGAGGGTGTGTGATGGGTGGCTGCTGCTGTGGTTGTGTCCAGATTGTACGGCTTGATCGCACCATGGAGCAGATAGTCTTTCCTGTGCCCAACATCTGCGAGTTCCTCACCCAAGAGTCCAAGCTTCGCGTCTACTACACCACAGAGCGAGATGAGCAAGGCAGCAAGATCAATGACTTCTTCCTGCGCTCTGAGGACCTCTTCAATGAGATGAACTGGCAGAAGAAGCTGCGAGGTACTCAAGAGGCTACTGGTAACGCAAACACAGTTCCCTGTGCGTCCTTCTCCTTACCTCTCTATATATCTTAGTGCCTGCTTTACACGCCCTCTCCTGGAATCCCTCCAGGCCCCTCAGGACTCTCCCTGTATGGGACATGCACACATGCTGTCCTCCCTTAGCTCTGAGCCCTAGAGGGATGGAACTGGAGAAGGCATGTAAACCTTGATAAGAAATGTATTAACTTATTTTTATTAGACTATAGCATGAGATAATTAAAGACTAAGATGCGCTAAGATTATATGCTGTATAAGGTTGAAATGAGAGTGATGTCAGGTATGTGTATGTGTGGCTTAGTGTGCTATTAGCATGATAGATGTATTCTGTTTGAACATGCTGCAAACACGTTTTTTTAAACTTCGGAATGCACACAGTTACTGTTCTCTCTTTGTGCACATATTTTAAAGGAGCATATGGACTCAGCTCCCCGTATTTTTTTCTTTCTTGAAACAAAAGTGAAGTGGCAGTAAGGAAACTTGCTAGTGTGTCAAATTGATCAACTGGCGTCTGAGAGGTTGTGTCCAAGTGATTTTTCTCCCTTACCATGGAAATGGAACACAATTGGAATGACTTGTTTTCTGCCCTGAGCAGAACACATGACTTCACATGGCCTGTCTGTCTACAGGCCTGTTTGGTCACGGAGCGAGGGGGAGCGTTAGGTTAGGTCCAGAAGAACAGCAGTAGGCTATAGTTAGGTGGGTGAGCAACCGAGCTGCTCTGAGACTTGGTGAGCCTGGTGAGGGTTAGCCTGTCCCCAGTCATTTTTTAAAGTGTATATTTTGGCATTTCTGCTTTATTGGACGGTCAACAGTGCAGACAGACAGGAAAGATGGGAAAGAGAAGGGGATGACACGCCACAAAGGTCCTGGGCTGGATTCAAACCCAGGTGGTCCCATAAGTGGTATGCGTCTTAGCCAACTGAGCAACCAGGACAGCCCAAAGACCGTCCCCAGTCTTTATGAGATTAATGGGTCAGCCCGGCTTGCTCCAGCCACCTGCCAGTTTGAGGTCATTCTCAGTCCAGTAGTCTACACATTCTTTACTTTTGGTATGGCACAGCGCTGCTGGAGAGAAATCAAGGCAGGGTAACGGAGGAGGGGGGGCTCCCAGGGCAGCACTGAGCCACAGGTGTGTGTGTGTTCAGGAGGGGGAAGCCAAGATAAGACAACAGGTCTATTAGCACCATGTGGCACAGCGGTGGCCATGTAGAGGGAAGAGGAACAAACCCTAATGAGCCGTTGAGAGAGAATCCTAAAATGTCATGTGAAGTGAAATCACATCAGAGTAATCTCATGATGAGTCCGCCTGATTTTAACCTTTTGTTTTGCACTAATGTCATATCCCCTAGTGGTGCAGGCTCAAACCATATTCTAGTTTCCCCTCCAGCGGGGCATGTCCCTCTTGACCCCCCCAGCTGCCTCTCCCCCAGCCATCGCTGTTAAGTGTGACTGCTCTCTTTGTCTCCTTAATGGGAGCATGTTGTGTCCTGTCCCTCGGCCAGGCCCGCAGGAGGTGGTCTGTGTGTACTATGTTAACACGTGACAGCGCTGCCTCTCTCTTATCTGAATGAATCAGCACAGCCGGAGACTATGTTGTTCCGTTGGTACAAACCACTAGTCATGAATGCGGTGACTTCTGTTGCTAAAAGTCCCCACCCTCAGTTCTTCTTTTCTAATGAAAAGCCTGGCTCAAAAATAGCACTGGCCATGACACTGATCTCCTGACCAATGTCTGCGTAGGGTGTGTGTGTGTGTGTCTGTGTGTGTGCACGCGCACGCACAAGGGTATGCATGCATGTTCTCTCATGCTTCTATAGCAATTAGTATTCTCTTAGATCTATAAAATCATGTAGGGTGTATAATGTGCATGACAATTGGCTTTGCATCCTTATACAGTTTTAACTTTTGCCTGAGTTTTACCCGTCAGATCCAGTTATCTAATCCTTTCTTTACAGTTTTGGTGGTTTTTATGGTACTTAAAACCACACAGACTGCACCTGTTTTTACTCTCCTCGGTTCATTTGTGTTTTAACCCCAAATGTGTCACATGTCTCAAATGACTGAAATGACACGCAATTGGTAAAAAAATAAAAAAATTGGTGGAGAAAAATTCTGCTGCTGTGGAGGAAAATGCTAAGACTTGTGCCACTGGGGGTAATTTTCTATGAAATGAAAGATATGAAGCCAATATCAACTAACCGATATAAACATGAAAGAAAGTGTGCATCCATTGATTACCAATTTCCAACTTTTTTTGGAGGTATTTGTCTTAATCATTTTCAAATTTGTTTTCTAGCACACAGCCTCTGCATTTTCCTCCTCTTTGGTGTGAAACAACGATCAGTCATGGTGTGTGTTGTATTTCCTCTGTAGTGATGTGTTCTGTGACGCTGCTGGAGGAATGCTTTCTGGTGTGTTACTGCGCAGTAGACGTAGAGGTCAACGCATGGCGTTTGAGTGCCGCTGCACTCTCTGTTCTGGATGACAGTATAATGACCTCCGTTACCCTGCTTCACCCTCCTGTCCTCCAGCCCAGCCCATCCTGTACTGGTGCTCCAGGAACATGTCCTTCTGGAGCAGCATCTCCTTCAATCTGGCCGTGCTCATGAACCTGCTTGTGGCCTTCTTCTACCCTCTGGAGGGTGTCCGCAGAGGTCAGTCGGTTAACGTCTTCACCTTCTCAACTCTCCCCGCTTTCCCTCTCCTCCCTTCAGCCCCTCCCCACGTGAAGAATCAGCAGACTGTGTTAAGTTTAAGGGGGGTAGATTGTGATCTCTCTCTCTCTCTCTCTCTCTGTGCGTGTGCTGAAGTTAATGCAGTGAGTGTGACTATTACAAAACAGGAAATGGGAGCGAGTGGCACAAACGGGGACTGTTCACGCAGGGGCAGGAAAGGGGTGGGAGGCATTACAGTACATATTATACATTATCGCAAACCTGTACTGGAAAGCTGAATAAGAAATTGGGTCAGTGCCGTTAAGCTTTTTTCCTTCCTGTAGGTCTTGTGATTCCACTCTGACATACTGTAAGTTCTTAGTCATTTGACAAACTCATGCTTATTTGCTCATTTTGAGGATTACTTGGCCTACGGCATGTTTGCCAAGATAACAGTAGTTTTTTTTTCTCCAGTAGTAGATCTTAAATAATCCACTTCATGCAGCTTACTGGATGACCAAGTGGAATGTTACCCCATAGCTATAGTGTGACAACACATACACACACTAAGATTATATGTTTTTTCTACATGTCAAACAATACGATGGCAGTCTGAATTGGACTTTTACCAGATCGGCCCTGTGAAAAGAGTCACTCAGCCGGTCTTTGTTAAACTGTAAGAGTGTTGATGTCTCTTGGAGAACATTCTATCCTCCCAGTGCCTGTGGTTTGGGTGTAGCCTCACACCTCATCTAACCAAAGTGAGTTTCACCACAAGTGGAGGTGTGCTGAGAATGAAATCTTAGCCGACGGTTTGGATTCTGAACTCAATACGGTCACAAAAGGCCCAATCGGATTTGCTCTCAGTGAGGTCCTGACCTGTTTATTGATACCTTTTCTGTGCTTGACTCGACATGAACATGTTACCAGATTCCCATTCTCATTCTCACACTGGTCACGGCTTTGAGTCGTCTTCTCCTCCCTGCTTATCTCTCCTGTTAATTAGGTGTGTGTGTAGGTGTGTGTGTGTGTGTGTACAGACTTGTATACTGTGGTCACCCCAGATTTGCTAGCAGGAAACATGACACCATGCCGCCGTCTGCGGTGTTTGGGATACCATGGAAAGTGACACCTGCCTGATAATAAGGCTGATACTTGCGAGGCCCCTTACTTCACTTCTCTCTTATGTAATCTCTAGCACTCCATCTTTTACAGCTCTGAACAGTCTGCAGCTAGGCATCAGCAGTGCTGGGGAAACCACCATGAAAACTACGTTTACCCGTCAGTGTTTAACACTGAAGTTAAACTGCAGTTCAGCATTTGCCAAACTAGCTATTGTGAAAGAGTAGTTAACCACATCAAACCTGCTACACACTGACATCCAGCAACAACATGGCTACAGTGACGTCTGCTCAGAGCATAACAGCCATGTGGACTCTCAACTTAGTGTTTAGGATGAGAAAAAATAATGTGATAGAGAGTATGGTCTCTGATCAACTTTGCTCACATTTGCATTCCGCAATACATTTTTTGACAAGAACCCTTTGCAATAACTAGAAGGGCACACGGAGAGCCCAGAGCTGACCACACTTTACCAGGAACGGCTTGGATGAAAAACAGAAGTAAGTCACCCTCTCTGTGGGAGCCACATGTTTGACACCCCACCCCACCCCCCACCTCCCCGGGGTGAAACCGATTGTTTCAGAGGTATGAATCTCATCATTCAAAGGATGTTAATAAAAATGCCAATACCTGCATGTGAGGAAGTTTTTGCACAAAGGCATCAGTGACAGACTTGAGCGTGTTTTTACATGCAGTTTCAGTTTTCTGTTTGTTTTGCTGTCTCTCATTCCTTGCCTTTTCTTTCTTCTCAGTTCTCCTTGAGGGCAGTATTTGTGGTGATGTGAAAAGCCACAGCCATTAAGGGCCCCCATTGTTCCAGTGCAGAGTTGCAGAGAGAAGACACACATTGTGACTCGCATAAACTTTCAATTGTTCTGTCTGGGGTCAAGCGGCGAAGTCCCTTTTGTTTGAACTTCCTCAGAGCTGCATAGAGGAGGGGAAAAAAAGAAGTTGTTAGCTTAGTGCTAGAAACTTTCATGTGGTTTCCAGTGTCAAAGGTCTCTCGAGAGCTTAGCAGTTCATTCCAGGACATGTCAGTCAGTGCGAGATGGGAGAAGTGATGTCGGCTTCAAAATCAAAAAGAATCCTGCCACTGTTATTGCTCTATGGTGAATATTTAACACACACACACACATTTTTCTTTGGTCTGGATGCTTACGAGCTCAGGTGTTTGTTGTTAATATTCAAGCCAACTGCTTGTAAACTTGTAATTAACTGAAGTCCTCCAGAGAACTTTACCTGGGGCATGCCAGGTATTTCATCAAAGTTTGACATTGAGAATTTTTTTTATAGTTGTAAAAGGATTGCTTCGTTGGCAGCCTGCGCAGACACAATTTAACCATAAAATCACCTTAAACTGAATTGCAGCAGGTGCATGACTCATTCACATGACCGACTTTGGATATTTCCTCGAGGTGTTAGAAGAAAGGCTGAAACGTGGGAACTTTGCCAAGTGCTGGGCAGATGTGCTGAAGAGCAAGGAATAAGCACCTTACATAGCCCCGGCTGCACACGCTTCTGAAGGGTCTGGTCCAAGTCGGCCTATCCGGAGAGGTACACCCGGACCAGCATGTACTCATACTGCCAGGGCCTCCACCCTCCCACGGGCCCTGGTTGAATGTGACCATGCAGAGCAGAAAGAGCAGACAGTAGAGCTAGGTCAGTGTGTGCCACCTGTCAGTGCACAGAGTGAAATTCTCACTTGTTCACTGTACAGCCCAGCAAGAGACTAATACTTACTGAGACATTGTTTTGGTGTAAGGGAAGAGTGAAAGTTCAGCCTCTCGTCCTCTCATCGCTGCAGAGTCAGCTAATAAGAGAGATGAATGGCCTTAGACAGTAGGTGTGTGATGTCGTGCTGTGTCCGGCTCGGCTGCCAAGTCCACGCTCCCCGTTCGGCTGCAGAACCCAGGATCACTCTTGGACCATGCCTCATGAATTCAGCTGGAGCCAAGAGTATTTTTAGCCAACCGGGGTTGCGTAACGAGTACCTGTCATGTGATCTCCGCACGGACAGGCGAGGAGGAGAAGGCCTCAGAAGGGGAGGGGTGTGTGGGAGCAGAGGGAGGCGGTCAAAGTATCATCCTTGGTGCCTCGGAGGACAGAAAACCTGACTGACCTCATTTCCAACTTGACAAATGCACAGGTGTTCACACACACAGGAGTTACAGTAACATTATCAAAGTAATGTTGCCCTCCCACTACGTGCAGGTTGGGACTTGGCATCGAGTTGGTGCCTGGTGAGCTCATGATAATGCCTCACTGAGCTACAATGATTAATGTGTCGCACTTGCTGTTATGTAAAAACACACACACATGCATGTACACACACACACACACACACACAGGCAAAGAGCTCCGCCTGCTTTGTCTCAGAGGATTGAATATTTTAGGGCAATTGCTGGACATGTCAGCTTGCTCTTTTGACTGACTTCGGTTTACCTTTAAATCATGCTGGCATGAAATTGCGCAACCCTGTTTTGTTTAAAGTTGTCTTTTTGGGGCGATGGCGGCCTAAAGGTTAGAGGAGCATGGCAAGTCGGTAACAAATCCTGCCTCCTCCCTAAAAACGACTCTTATCATGGCACTGCATCTCCCACCGCTCCAGTGGAGCTGATCTGTGGCCACCGGTGGAAGCCTGCTGGTACTGGGCTGTTCCCAGGCGTGTGTGTAACTGAGTGAAGCAAGAGCACACATGATCAGCATACAGTTGCTGAGTACTGTAAAACTGCACATTCATGGTGATCATGTCACAGTTCTTTCTGAATATGCAAAGAGGGTTGTGGGAGCTGTGTGAAAATTTGCAACCAAGGTGTGAAGATTCATAGATAACATTTTCCTAGAAAAAGAATAGACCTTTTACCTGCTTTGTCTTGTTTTTATAAATTAGATACTGTTCAATAAAGAACACAAGTGCTGTGTAACCATGATGAAGTTTGATAGCACACAGGTAGAGAGGACAGCTGGACAATCTCAGCACTGATTCAGTGAAAGGGTTCACACCTCTCCCTCATACACGCCCTTCCTCTTCTTCATTCCTCTCTTTCCTCCTCAGGTACCCTGGAGCCCCATCTGTCCGCCCTGCTGTGGATGGCCATGCTGGTGTCCCTGGCTATTGTCATCATCTTGCCTCAGCCCCACGGCATCCGGGCGCTCATTGCCTCCACTATCTTGCGTCTAATCTTCTCTGTAGGCCTGGAGCCCACCCTCCTCCTGCTGGGGGCTTTCAATGTGAGTATGTGACCCTCTGCTTGCAGGGTTTTTCAAGGCAGCCCCCTGCGCCCTCAGCCCCAGGTTCAGTGTCACTCGTAGCTGTTAGGTGTTGGGGTGCGAGGTCTGTCCCGGGGAAATTCCACACCACTGCGCTATTTGGTTGTCAGCGACATCCGCTTAAACTCTATCGTGACTGTAAAAATTCTTTAGGTGTTTTCATCAGTGAGCATTTGAATATGACGATACAAGGTGTCAGACTTTCATTCTCACTTTGAACATGTATCATGACATGTCTTCTGTGTCTGCATGATGTTTCTGTGATGGCCCTTGTTCTTCAGGTAGGTAATAAGGTCATCTTCCTAATGAGCTTCGTGGGGAACCGGGGAACCTTCACCCGGGGCTACAAAGCAATGATCATGGATGTAGAGTTCCTATATCACCTCCTCTACCTGATCATCTGCAGCCTGGGGGTCTTTGTCCACGTCTTCTTTTACAGCCTGCTGGTGAGACACACACACACACATAATGTTATCCATATATACATAAGCACATAGGCATGCACAGTAAAGGTAGCAGCATAGTAACAGCGAAGTCGAACTCGCCTGAAACAGAAACGCAATTGAACATGGCGCCACATACATTGTATACTCACTGTAGCTTCATACTCTTCATGTATTTACACTCCAAGCCAGTGGAGGCGCATGAAGACTAAAGAGGTAATCGTAACTATAGGGACGCTAGAAATAGCGGTGACACAAACTCAGAGAACAACAATGGCTGTGGTGAAAGCTGAAAGCGCAACAGCGGCGGCTGAGAGAATATGCCGTTTGATCAGTTATAGAAGGTGCAGATATCCTCTAACAACCTCAGCAAGCCGAGCCTCCAAAGGACTCGTTTTGAAAGAGTTCACCACAAGATGTTAGCACAGAGAGGTAAACAAAGGTAATGATCCGGAGAGGAACATCCAGACGCTCTTTCACAAGGCTCCACAAGCAGTTACCTGATATTTCAGACCAAATGCAAATGGCTGCCTTGCGAAGAATTCGACTAGTCACTGTGGAGTCCGAAGCGAATGCAGTGCTTAGGATTTTTTCTGCAAATGTCTGCTTTTGTCCATACGAACCTGCCAAAATTAATTTCCATCCAAGCTAACCGTGGCCTTTACACATATAAACCATCATGCTCACTTCTACAAGCACACTTCTCTCCTTTGCACGCCACACACGTGAACTCTGAACTCGTCTTCTTTCCCTGTGCCTCAGCTCTTTGACCTGGTGTACCGAGAAGAGACGCTGCTGAACGTGATAAAGAGCGTAACGCGCAACGGCCGCTCCATCGTTCTGACAGCCGTGCTGGCTCTCATCCTCGTCTACCTCTTCTCCATCGTGGGCTACATCTTCTTCAAGGACGACTTCATCCTGGCCGTGGACAGGATACCCAACAAAACACTAGGTGCGTTGGACTACAGCTCTCTTCTCATTCCCTGACTGGACTGAGCATAAATCAGCTGCACTCCCTGACCCTGACTGCCAAGCCCAGACTGTAGAAGCAGCGTAGGGGTTTCTGGCACAACTTCACCAACTTCCAAGGTGCACGGAGAAGGAAAAAAGGCGAAAGAGGTCAAAACTCCAGCAACACTTGTAGTATATAGAACAACTTTATG
>OMOV01094380.1:0-13960 GCA_900312565.1 Beryx splendens
GGTTGCTTTCTAATCGATGAGCCAGTGTGTGAGAGTTTTTTTGTTTGGGGGGGGGGGGAAGGGGGTGGGGGGCATTGCAGTTTTTTTATCAGACTACAAACCAGTTCATCATGCCCGTACATTAAGATGCACTGAAGTGGTTTACAAAGTAAAGCTTATAACATTCAGATGGTGATAAGCCAAAGATAAGCAGAGAGGAGTGAGATTCATAAAATGGTTGAGAAAATGCCCAATAAAGTTCATGTTCCGATTTCTCTACTTTATGTGATGCCTGTTGCCAGATCATCTACACGATGCACTCTACAGGTAGCAGCTCATCCGTTTGCTTTACGCTATCATAGTCGGCTTTAAAGGTCATTTTTCACTATAGTTCATATAACGTTTGTATTTTGCCGTTGCTCTCGCTGATAATCTACAATAGTAGCTACAAGACGTTTGATTTGTCACAGCCATCAGCCCCACCCAGGTCTTGCTCTTACAGCCGTTGTTGTCAGTTCACAATTTGCGAAGCGAGCTGAGAAGTAGTTTCCCCTTTTGTTGTTTCACATTATCACTATAACTCAGTGGTTTTAAAAAAGTCCCCGGGGGGGCGAGTCCGTGTCGGTGTTGTTATTCAAGGAATCAGTCGGTGGGCTCTTACTATGCAGAGCTGTGAACAGAAAAGGTAATGGAAAAGAGGAACTAGTGTGGACTTATTGGAAAGGAACAAATTGGACTTGTTTTGTCAAAATAACAGGCCACAGTATATTTGCATACGCTTCCTATATAGTTTATTCAAGAAACTCCTACATGACAGTCTTACGGATGACTTAGTTGGATGTACGTTTTTGTGGACGCTGTACTTGTAGTGCGTTCTATACAAAATCATTCCCCACCTGAGACATACTGTCATAACTCATAACTGCAGCCTATATGTTTACAATCCAGATCTGAATTCCATGTACTGTAAAGCTCTGACAATGTTTGCACCTGATTAGTATTTTGACATTTACATGCACACACAGTGTGTTGAATAATCTTCAAGGCAGGAAAGCAGCTAGACACTCAAACAAATTTTTTTTTTAAAAGAAGGACGGTGAAATTTTAATGCCAGGGGATTTTTAAACAAGTCTTCTGAGCCCGGCTTTAAGGGAACATTGTTGAAAATGATAGAGGAGGAGATTTACTGGAACCCCGAGGCTGATCCAAAGTGTTTACACGAAGAGATGACTTGCGCCCCCTCTCTCTACCCCTAGTGGGAGTTATTTCAAGTGTTCCTCTTGTGCAATCATGTAAAAAAAAACTTTTTATACTCCTAGGTGATGCCCATGATGTGCTACCTTGTTTGGCCGAGCTACACTGAACGCACTGGGCATCAGGTGCATCAGGTGCATCACCCATCAGCAATTTAATGAAAATGCGCTTAAAAAATCCATCGACCCTGCTGCACTGGCCATTCTGCTGTATTCAATGACAGTTTCCTGAAGGTGCCCAGCATCAGAATATGTCTCGATCCAATTCTCCAGATGCTGCCAGCATTCAGTCTTGTGAAAAGGAGAAAATGAAACGAGCCTATTGGTTCTATAGCCTGCAGTAAAAATGAAGCCTATGGCCTACTTTGACGTCAATACACATAGGTTAAAGGGATAGTTCGGGTTATTTGAAGTGGGGTTGTATGAGGTACTTATCGATAGTCAGTGTAGAGGGCGGTCGGCACGCCCCCAGTCTGGAGAGGCAGACGGTAGTACCGGCACGGAAGCAAAGCAATTTACTGCTATGGAGAGGGCCAGCAGCAAAACGTATTTTAGCCACGTAAAAAAATCAATATCAGTTTAAGTGTACGCTATATTAACAACATTTTCAGCACTTTAACTTGCCGTCATTAACGACATTACGACATTTTCTCAACCGTAGAACTTCCGTATTCCTACGCACGCCGCGCGCTGTATTACGCGGCAGATCAGCTGTGCGGGTCAGAAAGCGCTGCTGTGGCGTAATACAGCGCGCGGCGTGCGTAGGAATACGGAAGTTGTACGGTTGAGAAAATGTAGTGCCAAAGGAAACGGTGGTCTGACGGCAAGTTAAAGCGCTGGAAGTGTTGTTAATATAGCATACTCTTAAACTGATATTGATTTTTTTACGTGGCTAAAATACGTTTTGCTGCTGGCCCTCTCCACAGCAGTAAATTGCTTTGCTTCCGTGCCGGTGCTACTCTCTGCTTCTCCAGACTGGGGGCGTGCCGACCGCCATCTACTATCGGTAATACAGTCACTATCGATAAGTACCTCATACAACCCCACTTCAAAAACCCCGAACTATCCCTTTAATTCAATTTCTCATCTTTCTCTTTCAGTGACAATAAAAATCAGCACTATTCTCCCACAGCCTGATAATAGAGTGATCCTGAAGGTCTCTCTCTTTATATTAACTTGCACTGGCCAGCGGCCAAATGGCAGACATAAATCTCTCTCAGTGCAAAAGTGGCAAAAAAGCAAAAGCGGCACTTTTCGAAGCGCTGAAACTGTACAAAGTGTTTGTCTGCTTATTGACAATCACAGTTCAGTCAGGGCACCTCGCGTCTTTTGAGAAGATGACATGGCAATGCAACTTTTGGTCTTGGCGGTGAACAGATCTGCCTTTTGTGCACTGACCATGCAGATCCCCCTGCAGCACGGAAAAGCAGATCCAAGCAGGTGGCAGCTGGGATGGAGGTGGGTGAGTTAAAGCAGCAAAAATTTTAATAGCATGCAGCACACAGCAACAGATCGCACTGCAGCAAAACACGAGCAACAGATTGCACAGAGCGTGCAACAGACTGGATAAGTACTAGTGCTGTTTAAAAAGTCCACCCTGTTGTGGCGAGTGTGTGTGTGATTGGGGGGGTGTCGTGAATACTGCCGGGAAAACCAATAGACTAGTGTGCTGGAGTTTCCTGACTGAACTCCGTAACGCACTGATGAATAAATATATTCAGAAGCTACGTTGCAACAGTGCAGTTAATCATATCTTTGACTTAAATAAATAAATATGGAATGTGTTTATATCACCATGCAAGGAATCTCAGTGGCTGGAATCGCTATGTGGTACGATCTAAATGCAGGTAATTACAGCAGGCAGGCAGGCTTTCCAAATGACGGTGAAATCTTCGTCCCCGGAAGTAAAGTTGGGCGATATACACACTATTTGGTAACGCTTAAGATCCAGAAGTACTTGATTTCACATGTGAGTGACTCAGTCTCAGTTTGACCTGGAGGTATGGAAGTGAAGAGCTACAGCGCTGGATTCCCCTATGGAGAATAAGAGTATGTGCTGCCTGTTGGACCCACAAACAACAAGCCATAAGGAAAAACACACGCACACACACACACACACACACACACACACACACACATACAAGAATGTACCCATTTAAACACACCAACGTGCATGCGCATGCACACATAAAACTTTGAAATTGCCTTTCTAAAAATAGACACGCAGTAATATTTACTGTACCCTCAACCATAGCAAATGCTATCCACACTACGAAACACATTGGGAAACAGAATGGCTTTCCTGATAGCTTCATGAAAGCAAGATACCGGTGTGCTGTTCCGTCACTCATCCAATATTAAAGTAGCGCTGCATGCTTTCTAGAGCACACATAATGATACCATAATGGTTCTATAGGAAAATAGTACATGGCTGGTCTTTATGGCACAAAATGGCCACACTAATTCGTCGTGTAAAAGCCTTCTAGTCTACGGGGAACTTATGCCTATGCAAGTAATTCATAAATCTTTATATAAAGGTGTTATTCTCACACGAAATATGAATAATAACATGAAAAATGCTCTTTATATTTTGCTTTGTGAAAAAAATCTAGCACTATGACATTGCTCTAGCAAGGTTATGACCAAGTATGACAAAAACTTGACTGAAGTGAAATACAGTAATAACTTAACTTAAATTAAACCATAATTTCTGCCTCCAAAACGAACTGAAATAACATGAAAATGTTTAAATATTGCGTTTAGGTCTTTTGGCCCAAACCAAATGAACTCTGTGGCATATAGGAGAGCAGTATCTGGAAAAACCACATCTACTAAACTTCCATTGATTCATCCTGTGAAACTCCTGAGATAATTTTCCAACTCCAATCTTTAAACACTGGACCCATGAAGAGCCACTCAGGACACGCTCCCCTCCTCCAGGGCAGGCAGATTACTTAAACAGAAACTAAACAGAATAAATATAAAAACTGAACATTTCTGAAAAATAGAAACTAAACTAAAACTACCAAAATGTGCCTGCAAACGGAAAACTAAAATTCAACTATTTAAAAAGATAAATAAATGAAATAACGCAATTTTCAAAACTAGTGTATGATTATGGATTTATCCTCCTGACCAGCTATATTGATGGACTGATTTATTTACTGGTCCAGTAAAACAAATGATGAATATGTTGGATGTTCACGTTCTGCCCAGACTGATTCGTCGTGCGTTGCAGTGGCAGAGTGTTGTATGTTTGTACTATAATAGTTAATGCGCTGTGTTTTATGATTGTACGGACATTAATTATGTACTAATTGTATTATATGATGCTGCTCTGCTGATAAGGCAGCTAATATTCACATCAGAGCACAATAACACCAAGCAACATCATATTATCATGTTATTATTTTTAATCTAAAATGAAGTATTTTCTATTATTTTCTGACTCTCTGATGAATTAAATCTAATCTATTATTGACCATTGCAGCTCTTTATGTTGTTGCGTCAGCTGCAGAGCTCGTTCTCCTCCGCTGCTGCTGCTGCTGCTGCTGCTGCTGCTGCAGGTCACGACTCAGCAGCTCGACTTTAACTACGCAACCGAGGGGAGCGATCATATAACCTCCGTTTTCAGGCAGCTCATATTGGCTCGTTTTAATCATTGATTTTAAAGGAATACGGTAAACGGTTGGTGATTTGTTTGATGAATGATTTCCAGATTTTGTAGATGTTTACATCATTCTGACAGCGCACAGCAGCTGCTTCAACGTTGAGTCAACTTTCTGGCCTATAGTCATTATTATGTAGTTAAATTCATTTTGTTGTGAGTGGGCCTGGATGGAGTTACTATAGCAACGTGTTTTCTTAATTAAAACATTGTTTTGCTTCTTTCATTTTACAGGTTATTATTTTTGTTGCTGTTTTTAATGTGTTTATCTCGGCTTTCGGAGCTTTTCATTTGAATACCGTAACACTTTTATGTGCAATCTCCCTTGTGGTTTAAATTTATAAAAAAAATTTTTACAGATAAAAGCAGTACACTTAACCGTTGCCCTGTTAAAGATAATTCTGCTGTTGACCCTTCATTTAAGACTCATATTCATAATCTTTTGTTAGGAGTGTTTCTGTGCTCGGTGAACAGCCCGGCCGAGGTAAAAGAAAAGACCGCGGGGTCAAGAGGCTAGGGAAGCTATTAAGTGGCAGAAACTCTGGGGCTGTGTGTTGCCTGGGGACTTACTCATTTAATGTCTGTTCTTAGCATCGTACTTCCTTCGTCTTAGCTTCCAGGCCGCTTCTGAATAGTAACAGAAGAGCAGTGTGCTACCGAGAACGGCCTTGTGCACACGCGTGTGACAAAGACATTGATGTACTCCCCTGTCTGCTTTGCTCTCAAGGATCATTCAACAGTCGGAAGTCAGATCTCTTGAGTGACACGGGCAGTAATTTGTTATTATCCCGAGTATGTGGGGTAGAATGATGAGCATGACGAGTATAACAGGGCCTCTGCATGGTTTTACTCTCCTGCCTCTGTTGCTTTTAGCGGCTTTTCTTCAGGGCAACACTAGCTAAGGAGGAGGGCATTGTGTGCTGGTATTCGAGGATTGCGTGTGAAACACAGTGAGGGGATATGTGCGAGCCCAGAAGAGACTAATGCACAGAGTCTTTTCAGGAAGAGAAACCATTCATGCTACATTCAGTATGGACATGCATCAAGACCGAAAGACACGTGACGAACAGATTCCTCTACAGCATGAATGGTGTTCTATATATTACTGAATGTAAAGCTAGTTTGACTTTTGCTGAATTGGAATAATTAGGCCACATATCTGGTACGATCGTTACACCTCAATCTGCTGACCTTTGTAAACACCAGGAGAAATTGAATGTGTGATTTAACCACAAAGTGTATCCAGTAGATTTCTGGTAATAAGGCCCATTTGCATAATAACATACATGCAAAGACTGCATTCAATACAAAAAATAGGTTGTTTCGTGTGTGTGACTTCCTCTGAAATTCCCATGAGTGGATGTGAGGGGCGTATGGGAAGGCATACGGTGCAATGAAACACTTGATGTTGCATCAACACCCTCTGAGTCCCAGATAAAGAGCTTACCCACAAACATCTGCAGAACATCTCCAGCACTGCTGAAATCATTGAAATAAGACCCGCAGCGGTGCAAAAACCTCCCCACAGCTGTCGTTCATTTAGATAAAGATAAGAAAAGATCCGTTTGGTCATCGGTGCCGTCATCGGACCCGAATTCAAACTGTGATCCTGCGGCCAGCGCAGGAAGTCCAGGGTCGCTGTGTGAAGCGTCCCATGGTTCCGTCTCTGCACTCTGCGGCCTCTCTAACTGAAATCATTTTCTAACCTGAAATGTTATAAATGTGAAACTGAATTAAAATAACACATGTATCATTTTAAATCGGCTTATCTCAAGCAGCTACGTCAACAGCAAGCACATATTTTCATGCCACTGATTTCATCTGTTATTCTGTGTCGTGATCATCACATTATGGGCGGTATTATAAAATGTAAGTGGTTACATTCGTCTCGAGCGAGCTGAGATCGACGCACTGTGGCCGTGTCAAAGTCAAGTTATGTGGAGGGCTGTAAAGGCGGGCTTCAGTGTGTAACGGACAAAAGTATAAGCCCTCCATAAAGAGAAGCCTGCAGCCTAATTGACGGGATCAGAGGAGATTTAAAGGACTGCGAGCTGTAAAAGCCTGGAGTTGCTGCATCCCTGGTGTTCACCCTTAAGGTGTTCGCACCGGTTGTCAGGATGACCGAGTGCTCAGAAATCCTTATATTTGAGTTTATTATATTACCTAAACCAGTCCAGATTGAAATTTCACTGTGTAGAACCGGCTGCCTGCAGTATGACAGAACAATCTTGAGTGTGAGATGGAGGGTGCTCCCTACGTTTCGTGGTAGGTGATGCACATCCAGGACACGATCTGACATGAAACATGACAGACGTGATCTCGCCCCGTTCAACTCACGAAGCCCAGCATGCATCGGGACAGAGGGAGCGTCGGTGTTGGGCCCACGGGGCTGCACATATGTTAACGCGGAAACCTGCGATGGCCACAACACAAACCTGGGGAAGACAGCAGGTGGCGTGCGGCGTGCCCCCGCATCAACAGTCTGTTAAAGTAGTTTGCGGGGCGCCTCCTGGCCGCGCCGCGGAATGTAGAGGACAGAAATCGGCCGTCCTTTCCACACGTTCCCCACTCTGCTCCGTGGTGAGGAGCGGAGTCAAACTGATCGGCCGTCCAGCCTCCCTCTCGCACAGTTTAATTCCTGTCCATTCAGATATTCAGCCTTGATAAATGTTGAGAATCAATTTGCAGTGCGACTGTTCATTAGCGCGCTCATGAATATGGAATCATTCAGACCTCGTCGGCTCTTTACAGTAACGTGGCTGAAAGGAGCCTTTTGGAAAATCACTCCTGACCACAGAACCCCATTTTGCAGGTGAGGGCACTTTGTTCTCCCTGCTCCCCTCCGCAGCGGGCCCCACTCAATAAATCACAGCATAACGCTCCCCCTCTTTCCTCCGGAGCCCGTAAGACCGAATGTCAACGGCCGTGTGGATAAATTCTCATGACTCGGCAAACTTTTCGGCTGAAAGAGCGATTTTTTTGCTTTGCCATGTCAAACACGGCTCCAAAAAAAAAAAAAATCAAGAAAAATTAAAAATTCAAATATTGAAATGCATCAAAATTTAAATTCAGAATGAAAGTGTTCCCTGCACCGGGACCGCAGGGGGAAAGCCTGATCATTCAGCTGTTAAGCCTCATTCAGAGTGATATGAGTGACGATTAATATAATTGTCTCCCTTGAATGAACTGAATAATTAAAAAGGGAAAATGAACAAACATCATCTATAATAGAGATGGCCAGACTGCAACTCGAGATGCGTGTAGAAGTGTCGGTGTCTATGAGAGACGTGCTCAAACACTGGTGTCACATGTCATGGTTCAATTTACGATGTGCTGCAGGAGGAGAGAAAAATACCGATTCCTCTCTAAATATCAGTGCCGTTTTTCACCATATTACGTAACATTGTTCCGTGCCTGTGATACAGAGCGATAACGGCATCAATATCCCTGTAGGGAATTAATCGACCAAATCTTATGAACCATTAAAGGCTATTTTTTTTAGGCGTTTTATGCTTTAACAGAGACGGTGAGAGAGAGACAGGAAGGTACGGGAGAGAGACCGAGAAGGGAGGACGTGCAGCAAAATGACCGCGGGCCGGATTCGAACCCGCGTCACTGCGGGAAGGACCGAGCCTCGTGGGTACGCGCTGTACTCGGTGAACCCCTTCAAGGCATTTTAAGATGATGCTATAAACTGAGAACAACCTGTGCACCGCAGCTAGGGTTTGTTTTCTCAATCAGCACTTATAGAACGGCGAGCTAAGTGTCTGCACTAAAGGCATTATTCCTCGTCTTCATATTGACGGGTCTTGCCAGAGTTGATTCATTAAAGGGTTTGAGAGGAGCTGGTAATGCACTCGGGGGGCCCTGATGAAGCTACGGAGTTAGCTGAAGCCAAGCAGTCCTGTGCGGCTCTCTGCAGTGCAACGCTTTCCCCACTCAAAAACAGCCAATATGACGGCTTACAGCAACACGCGGAGCACTATGATCTCCTAATAGCTCGTCAATAATCTTTCCATTCGGCAGGAAAATGGTTGACATACTCATCAATTTACAAAAGGATTATTTCCAGCAATCTGAGAGAGACCAATTTACACTGCAGCCTATATTCTGCAGCGCAGTCGGACATGCTTACAGTAATCAATAGGCCGCTATGTTTAAGTAGCCAAAATTGGAATTGGAAAAATATTGTAAATATACAATAATACTCTGTAAGTGCTTCATGATACGAAAGCATAATGTACTCAGAAGGGTGTAGCCACACAACGTCAGTGTGAAGTACACGGAGATCATTTGTAAAAATAAGTGCTTACTTTAATACTGACCTGCCTGAATCACCCTGGGGTGAAGTTCTGGACTGTAGCTAACTGAACCGGTTGCCCAAAATTATTCAACCAGAATTTATTCAAGAGTACGGGAACTGTGCTTATTTACACTTCCTGCTTACGCTGTGTTGCTGCACCCTTACATGTCCTTTCTGTAGCTGAGAGAATGTTATTAAGCACCCTCTCATCACTTACTGACAACACTTTAGGTTAATACACAGTTTAATACGGGACAGCAGGTAAAATTAAATGTTACCAAGCACGTTTCACACTGGTGATCATTTGAACTGTGTGGATTTTAATTGATCTTCATAAACTGGCCTTTCCGAGAGGCTGAGACGGCATCGTTTGTTGAACTGTTGGCGGCTACAGTGATGCACTATTGATCTCTCGTAGGTGTATGAGACACATATTGACTCTCGTCTGACCCTGGGGCCCGCTCCAGAAGTTAAAAAAAATCACTCCTTTCCTCCACCGCCTCTCCTCCTCTCCGTTACCCGGAAGACGACGGTTCACGCCACCATGTTGCCTTCTGTCCCGGTAGTGGAGGAGATGAAGGAGGCTCCTCCTTCACCTCCTGACGTCTCTTTCAGAGGAAGACACTCAAAGAGTTTCCTCTGCAGGAAGTAAACGACAGGGTTGTTTTAACATACGCCCATCACAGGCCTCTCAAACGCACGCTTCTCCGATATGACGTAAAGAGCAACGTTGAACCTACTGATCAAAATACAAACTCAAGATGCAGTTACAGATGTTATCACGCAGCTTTCTGGAGTACTGATGTTCGCTCCAGATGTTTCTGTGGTTGCAGTCCTGCTTATACATTTCTTTAGAAGTTTTGAATCAGTATTTTATGTCACATGATTCCTGTATTTGGTTAGCAGCCGTATAATAAGTGTGATAACGTACAGCGAGTCACTGCCGGTCATTCTCACAAAATAATATGATAATAACCGCTGTATTATCCCTTACTTAACTTTCACACATATTGACTAAAAAGCTTGTTTGAACGCTACAATATACAACCTTATGTTTTACATTTAAAACCAGGAAATAAATCAGATATATTTTACTGTACATTGTCAGTTGATGTCTGTCTGACCCTGTGTAGGCCCACATGACCACATCCCCCCATTTGCCTCAAATTGGCTTTTTGGTGGTGTTCAGGACATCTTGGGTTGTTATACCTTTAGCTGTGGGTGTGTGTCATGGGGGCGTGGTCAGTGGTTACCTGGGTTGTGTTTATTAAGGTGAAGCTAGCAGCCACAACGCAGGGAAGTCAGCAGCAGCAGCAGCAACAACGGCAGAAAGCAGTAGGAAAGGAAAGAGCAGTGAAGCTGAAAGTGGCTCAAAGACACATTCAGAAACAGAATTGGCATTGCTTTTTAAAAATTGCTCATCGACTGTGTGTCTGTCTGCTTCCTCAGCGCCTGTGGTGGCTTTACCTCCGGTTCAGGCTACATGCCGTTTTCAAAGTAAACAGCTCATCAAGTTGAGTGACAGGTGCTTGGCTGTGAACCTGACCAACTTGAAGAGGGGGAACGGGGGACTAACAACACTCTTCTTGCCTCAAGGCGGAGAAGTTGCTCGTAGCTTTAAAAGGACGCCCATTGGAATGAGGTCATCATTAAATAATGTCTCATCAATGATGCCACGGCACAGAAGCTGTCCCAGTTTTTTCCCCGTTTCCCTCCTTCTCTCTTCTCTTCATCTTCCTCATCTGCTTTCTCCTTCTCTAAGGTTTACTGTCTAATGAGAGACGCGAGTGGTAGAGAGAGAGAGGGGCGCCAGAGTCAAAAGTTTTGTGACATAGCTCAGATTGCCTACCAAATGAAGAGAGCGTATTGATCATTCAGGACTAAAGGAGTTAAAGGAGTTGACTTTCTGCAGCGGTGCCTCACGTTGAGTGACTCGTTGGTGAGGAAATATGTACCTGTCGAGCTAATTTCATTTTCATAACGATATTTTTCATTAAGGTAAACGATTCGTAAGACTGATGTGTGTCCAGTGAAGCGACAACCGGCAGCGTGCAAAGACATGAATTGGATGTCAGCGAGCGACATCACGGAGGGATCTCTTTGACAGCCTGCCACTACGTCCGGTCTGCACCGTGCGTCTTCGTCACTTAGCCTCGGTCCGAGCAGGATGGATCCGATCGGCTGTTACATGTGTCAGTCTACACAGGATACCCGATATCTCGACAGCGGGTTCAAAGCAAAGATGGAGGTAAATATGGAACTTGAAGAACACAGATCACTCAAACTAAACTATCATTACTCCTCCTTCCCAGTCGGCCTGTAAATTGCTTCTTTCAAATATTAACAGGACGTAACATTACACAACATTAGCATTGCTTTTACAACTAGTTTGACAGCTAGGCGGTTTTTCTTGGCTACATATATTGCAATGTTATCAGCTGTTCCGCATGTCCAATGTGCCAATGTCTAACAGTCTATTTAACCTCGGCTAATCACTGAAACTTGAGCTTTTACCCTTCAACGTCCATAAACTAAACATAAACTATCTCTACTCCTTCCATGTGCCCAAGAAAGTGCATGTCCGTTTCTTTCAGGTGACGACAAACTGGCTCGCTCAGAACAAAGTCTCTCTGAGCCCGCTTCAGTCTCGTGATGTGCTTGCCAGGAGTCCCGCGGTCCGGTGGTTCCTGGTGAGAGCGTGGCGTAGTGCTCTTGCCAACCACCAGTGCTGGCTTTTTCCCCCAGGCGTAGGACGGGCAGGTCCCTTATTCCGTGGCTTTTGTTGAAGCAGTAGGCTTGGGGGTTGAGATTTTTTTTATCCAGAACCGGTAATGTAGTTCGGATCTTCCGTCCCATCAGTAACTCTGCTGGGTTGGTACCTACGGATGTGGTCGGTGTAGCTCGGTAGCACATGAGAGCTTGTAGCGGGTCATCCTGCTATTGGGTATTGGATCATTTCGCTATCCGAGCAGCTCGTTTCATAGCCTGCTCTTAGGCTGCAGTGGGATTCACCAAAATCCACTAGCTGCATCGAGGGATGAGAAGACTGTGGCACTCTCTCTTTTTGTCCCCTGTAGGAGGGACTATGGATCGACCCCAGTCTGTCCGTCCGTCCGTCCGTCCATCTATCCGTTTGTTTGTTTGTCCGTCCATCCTTCTGTCACACACAATATCTCAGACACCACTGATCGGATCTTCATGACACTTCAGGGAATGATGCATCTCATTGCTCCATTGTGGCATTTTTACAATTGCACTGATTGGCTCAACGGATGCCTACACCATTTGTGGTGGACAAACTATTTACTTATGTTGTCATTCAGTTTTTTTTGTCCAACATAAATTCAAAAGATAGTTCCTGTCGGTTTCATCAAAGCAGATATAGGGGCACACCAGTCTGTAGGTTGTGTCCCTTTCTCTATCACATCATGATCCTCCATTCTCTGCTGGGAAATCTCAACACCTGGCAAAGTAAGGTATTGAGAAACTCTATCGACCCCCCACAGCTACTGTACATTATGGTCAGTTTATGCGAAGGAGCAGTAAAAATCGTGCGTACTGTCCCTTTAAATAGAAGCAATTTTGTATTCCAGTCAAAGTCGATATTTTAATATGCAGCACCTTTCACTTTGGCCACAGCATGTACCGGCGAGATAAACACCGAGTCCGGTGATACGTTCTGAAAAAAACAATTAAAAAGTAACTGAGCTCAGAAAAGAGGCTCCTCCAGCCAGCAGCTAGATGCTACATCGAACTATGAGAAGCCAACCGGGTCTCATCAGTCTGCGTACAAATAACACGACTTTACACTTTCAGTTTACGAGCAGTTGATGCGCCAATCCTCCCCGTTAACTTCTGTGGAGAGCAGCTTCCAAATCAACCCGGTCTCACGACAGTTCGTGGGAGTCACGACATTTAATGTATTGATTGTGTAACGTTAGGCTGCATGGACACAATTTTTCAGTTTTTTCCGTGACACTCAGCAAGACTTTCAAACTAATGTATTTCAATTGGAAGTGTCTTTCGTGCTTGATGCACCTTTTTTCTGTTTTTTTTTAAATTTTTTTGCTAGTCGGGACTTACACAGAAACCGTAACATAACCTTGGATCTTAATGATATCTTTAACATTTCAACTCAAAACACCAAAGTGTCCTTGGTAACTCAGCAATACGACGGGTTAATGTTGTGGCCGTCCGTTTGAATGATATCATATATTTAAGCGTCTGAGAAAAGCACTATACAATGTTATTACCCATGATCCTTTGCGGCCGTAACTATGAAAAATAAGATATAAAATATATATCTACTGAATATATCAAATACATCGTAGAGCCGAACTAGTAACTACATTGATCTATGTTAAGAAAAAGTAGGAACAGGAGTTTTGGCTAAAATATCACACAGACATTGGTTAGCATGAGGGCTGTTGTGGGCGGACTTGGCGCGTTCGACTCCTGTTTTGGCAAAAACATCTGGAATAAACCAACATATTTACTTTGACTCTCTCACGAACTGCCGTGAGACAGGTCACATCACAGCGGGGCGGGGCTTCAGGGCTCTGACTGGCTGAGTGGGACGAAGGCAACGCGCCCCGCTCAGTTAAACTGCCCAGAGGGAGAAGACCGAGCACACGCAGAGAAGCAGAGGCAGTAATAGCCAATAGGAGCGCAGACACGTTTGATTGGCAGGAGAATCAACCAATGGAAGGCCATATACTGCTTCTACGGTTCAAGCTCAGTGGCTGCAGCTTGGGTGAG
>OMOV01094388.1:0-10023 GCA_900312565.1 Beryx splendens
CTGCTTGTTATGGAGTGGCAGGGGCAGCGGGGCTCAGCCTATCAGGAAAGACATTTTGGCTCTTCCTGATGCACCGAGGGGAGTGATTTATAGGGCAGCTGCGGCGCCATGTCTGAGCCAAAATACTCTCTCTCTCTCTCTCTCTCTCTCTCTCTCTCCCTCTCCTTTGCAATATTTAATGATCTCCTCTAAAAGCCAAACTAATAAAAAGACTAAACAGCAGCAAAAGTTATTGTTGCTAATTAGTTGTTGGCCTAGCCATCGTTTCAAGCCTTCTCTTTTTCTGCTGGTTTCAGCCGCCCTGACCTATAAGGCGGACTTACTGGACCGTTAACGGCCAGTCAGTAGTCATTAATTACAAGGCAAGCTGAGCTGACACTTGCTGATTGGAATGAGAAGCCCTTGTAAAGGAGACAGCTACAAATTTCCCTGATAGCCCAGGCATCCATTACTTAGTTGGAAATGCTGCCAAAAATGCAGTAATCAGAACCGGGGATGTGGGAGGGTGAGGCAAGGTTTTCTTTTTCAGCGAAGCAGTCACACACACTCTGTTATCTGTCCTTATCTCTCTCTCTCTCTCTCTCTCTCTCTCTCTCTCTCTCTCTCTCTCTCTCTCACACACACACACACACCGCTTATAAATACATAAACACAAATATTTTGTCTTATCATACATGCACACGCAGATTAATTTACTGCATGGGCATACATTTTGCACTTAACATTTCACACATCGGCCTTCGCATGTTTCTAAACAAACTGGCAGTTGCATATATAAATCATGGTAGACTGCTGGTGTAAAATATTATCAGTCAAAGCTGGAACCATTGCATTACAACTTATTTTTGAGTCCCTGTGAAGGTTTTGCTTGTCTGGGAAAGAGCTAGTCTAACTATGTTTACAACTAGATATAGACATATGTTGGGACACATGTGTATTAGAGTAGTGTACTGTATAGAGAAAACAATCTCTGTAGCTGTGTGTGTGCTTGGATCCATGTGTTTGTGTGTGTGGCAATAGGGGCCACTGAGAGCTTCCTGTGTAAATGCTGTTTACACATTGGCTGAACACTGCTGGGCCCCGAATTCACGACTCCTCAACCACAGGGATATCTGAGCGCTCGTTCACCTTGGCTTGTTTGGGACCGTGGAATCAAACCCTGGTGTGTTTCCCGCCTAGGCTTGGTTTGTTTGAGGAAGTGAAAACAGCCCAATTTAAATCGGATCCACAGTACGGCCTCAGGCTGCCTCCAGGTGAAGCACGGTGTGCTTCATTTCAAAGGAGAATACAACCGGACCAACGACAGGAACACAAACAGGAAATTGCAAATGCAAATTGCAAATTGTATATGAATGAACCTGGCTGACCTGTGCCCCTTATTGTCCTTGATTGTCCCCAGATGCCTTGATATAGGGACCATCTACATTGTTTTTTTGCTTTCAGTTAGTTGGGAAATACCCTAAGAATGCAGCACGCGTCCTGATTTTAACCATACAAAGCTTAGACCAAAAGTAGAGTCTGCACACTACAATTTGCTCCCGACATGTGTGAATTTATTAACACCTACTGTACACCTGCGGCGTTCTGAGTTCTTCATCAGACACCCCACCCCCACCCCCCAGTGCTCGTCATCACTCTGATGAAGAGCATCAAAACATCATAGGTGTTAATAAATTCATACACCTTGGGAGCATCTTGCAGTGTGCAGACTTGTCTTGTTCTAATATCCGCAGAATGCAAATGTGAGCCATTGATAATTATTGATAAAGACTTAGACTATGAAGACTGTAGTTTGTAAAATAAAGTTGCTGTTGTTTTAGAGCTCGTATCCAAACGAGCCTGTTTGTTGCTATTCCAAATTTTGTCCAGCAAAGGGCTGACCTTCCCAACCATGTGCAACCATGATTTTTTTTAAATAATATGCACGTCAGCAACTACAATAATGCAACAACATCTCTGATTTGGGCCAAAATAAATGCACTAGTGCCAAGAAAATAAGACAAAGGATCACACAGGACAAACATAACACATTTGTGCTGAGGTATACAAAGTGTACCTAATAGTGTTTTGTCATAAACAAGGACACAGCCAAGTTCAAACCACACACATACTGTAATGTGCACACACTGAAGTCACTCCAATAGTGATCAGCTGAGAGAGACACGAACGGGTAAATATAACATGGACATACAGCTACAAAGTCAAAAGACCAAAGCAGTTTGTAGTTTCATAATCACTACAACATTGACTATTTATCTATCTGAGTCTATAACAAAAGCAAGTGAATTCTGTTCATAGAAATAAATAGTGGAGAATTATCAGCCACGATAATGCATTTGATAGCATGGAACAAATTGAAACGGCACTGCATGGCACAGCAGAGATTTTATGATTTTGATGTAATCCTTTACTTTTGCACCCTGTTCCTCATCCCCTCCTCTACCCTCAAGCTCCCTTCCCTGAGCTCATCACAGCTTGTCGCATCGTTTTGGGGTCACTTCATTCAGAGGCCTGCAGCAGGAGACCTCCTCGGGTTCTAAAAACAGATGTGACAGGCCTATTAAAATGAGTGATCTCTCCTGCCCCGCTCTCCTCTGCCGCTGTAGCCAGAATGGTTACTAAGCTGTCTTCCCCAGGGCAGAGACAGGAGCAGCAGGGCCCGAAAGGCCTGGAAGATAAGGTGACAGTGCCACATAGCTGGCATTGAGGCAACTCCCAGAATTATCTCCTGATGAGCTTTTCAGTTTTGGGGAGGGTGATGGAACCTGAGCTCTCACGCCTGAGGGGTGTGAGACACACAGCGAGGGGATACACACATCCTGTAAAGAGCACATGCACGCATACATACACACACACAGCCTGGCTGATATAGTTTGAAGTCGGCAACATGTCAGCATGGTATTTCATAAAACTATCAAGCAGTCCATTGTGTGATCAGTGATTTATTGCATTTGCAAAGGACACACACACATACACACACTTTAATAAACCCCCATAAGCAAATGATAGAAGGGCACAGACAAAGAAACACGCTAATGTATCCACAAACAGTCAGAGGCAACACAAAGCCCAGTGCAAACACACAACAACCAAATGGCACAAAAGCATTTACTGTGCAATTACTGTGCAAAGACAATCCGCTTGTCCCTTTACTCTCCACATCAGCTTATGCTGTATCGTTCTCTCTTTTCCACCAATCTCCCTGGGACAGTAATGAAACACTGCAGGTTTATGTCCCAGCACCAACTTAGCCCCAGCCAGAGGAACAAAGATAATCCCATGGGAAAACACTACTGCGGGGCATCTGACAGCAGCATATCTGTTGTTATGATACAGTGTAGGATAATTATGCAGGTTTACTTTGACTGTGAAAACTCTCTTTTTCATACCAAATGCTTTAGTGTGTCTTTTAATAAGTTTTTGTTTGATCAAAAAGTACAAGTTCAAACTCAAAAATCAGGCACCAAAGAAAGCAAAGAATGTTGTATAGAACTTAATTAAAGGCTACATTGTGCCGTGTGTCCTACTTTGATAAAAATGAAAGAGTATTTAGACCTCACAATACAACTAACAATATAATCTGCTGCACTGTTTGACTTCACATTTATCAGCACTCCACAACAAATAAAAGACACACACAAAAGAACACTGAAAAGACATTTGCCTTTTAAGAGGTCTGTGGTAGGGGCTTCTGTGTATCCAGCCTCTGTCAAACCTCTCATGAAAACAAATCAAAGTGTTTCCAACTTTGCACCCCGACACCTTGGTCCATGTTTGAATTGTAAATGTGTTGGCACGGGGCGAGGCGGGAGCTGCTGCTGCTCCAGAATGATCTATTCTGTTGGAAGGGCTGCCAGAATGTGTGAGAGGGTCTTCCTCTGAGGGCCGCAGCGCTGCGCCGCTGTCTCCTGCAATCCAGCCTGATCAATGGCTTGCTCCGAGATGAGCCAACCCTCCTAACGGCTGAGAGGCAGAGGAAAAGCGGTGGAAAGAGAAGCGTTTTTTCCCCTTACCAACATTAATCTGAGATCAAAGATAACATGTCACGATTTCTCAGCCTTGTGTGTGTGTGGTGGGTGTCTGTGTGTGCGCTCATGTATCTGTATGTTTATATCCATGTACTGTTCATGAACAACTGCATAGATGAGAACCTGTATGTATGTACATGAGCTAATTGCATTCATGCTGGATCATCATCATCATCATCATCAGTTTAATGGAAATGCGCGTGATTCAGTAATTAGTAATTCAACAAAAATAATTAATTGACCCCTATTATTTAATATATAAATTCAAAGCTATGAACGTACAGTAATTATCAATCATCTGAAAAACAAATAAACAAAAAAGAAAGAAACAATCCCCCACAATGTGCCTAGTTTTCAGTGCTGGGTCACTGTTATAGATGTTAGTTTCGATAAGTGTAACAAGTAAACAGCATGGGCTCTCGCTAATACCCGCTACATTAACCTAAAGATTAGAGAGGTGGGTTCCTTGCTGCAAGAGAGCATGCATGTGCTGTAAACCTTGCCTGAATAAATAAGGATAAACAAACAACATTCATACGTCGCATATATAAATGGCGCTGCAGACAGATGACCCGTACAGAATGAGTGTGTCTGTCTGTCAGCACAGAGGGGAGAGGAGGAGCAGAAGAGGGAGGGCGAGAGCGCCGCAGACGAGGCCTCGTGTCAGTTGGGGGCGGCGGAGGGGCGGCGGAGGTGCAGAAGCTAAACTAGCATGAAACTGCCTTCCGTCACGGATTACCAAGGCAGCGCTTTTCATTACCTGCCTTTCATAACAGGATATTTATGGCAACAGGAGGTGTTGGAGGGGCACAAGACACATGCGACACATTTGCCTCAGAGATCGAATGCCAATGTTTGTGCGCGTGTGTGTAAGAGAGAGAGAGACAGAGGGGTAAATGGTGCAGAGAGAAAGTGAATGGTGTAGGCAAATGGTTGCTGCGATACGCTGTGTTATTGTCCATTTCACAGTTGTATGAGTTTGCTGACTGGTTCTGGATTGATTGTTGGAGGATGTTTTTCACAGGGGCTTGTCTAAGATGAGGAATGCAGCTTAGATAGTTTTGGGACATGGCTAGCGATTGGTTTTAAACCTCTTGTGACGTCCAGTACATGAATACAGTCCTGCAAAATGTAGCCTACTACTATAGCAACATACAGCACCCTATAAAGGGTATAGCATTATACCTTCAGAAACATGCATGCATGTAGTAAAGATGGGACAATATATCGAAATTCAATATATCTCAATACAAATATTGTGGGGCTGAAAGATTAATTGTGATATTAGCTACATTTTATTCTTATCATAAATGAGATCATAAGACGACCATCACAAGCTTTCACAAGCTCTCGCCATTGAAATTATACTACTTGCACTTTGTACTGACGTTTGTAAATTGTTGTTCATATTCTAGCAAGCCAGAGCCATTGCTACAAACATTTGTGGCTCAGAAATAACCATAATTCTGCAAAGTCAGGCTTATTTGTCATTGAACTTTTATTTATTACATTGTATCATAGCTGGATCGAATCATGAACCACATATCGTCCCATCCCTGGCATTTAGACATAGACACACACACAGTCCTCAGAACTGACCCTCAGAGAGGACTGAGTAGAAATGTCACCCTGTTTTGTTTTTGACAGGACCCTGTGCTGTCATTGATGTGCACCTTGTGAAATGCAATGCATTGTGGACAGCAAGCAAAACAGCGCTACAGTGAGCACACCATGCACAGACACCTTCTTGGCCCATCCACACATACACTCCTACTCGCTGTCCGTCTGCTGCGTCTACAGCACTGTAAGGTCGGTAGCGGAGTTGCTGTGTTGAATCGCTGACAGCAAGTGAGGGTGGCGGTGCTTAGAAAAGATGGGCTGACAGGATAGGAAGAGGAAAAGTTTGTATCTGTAAATAAATAAATAAGGTGAGATGATGGCTTACACAGAAGCTCTATTTCATGCATAGCAGTTGTCGCTGCTGACGCTCCTGGCGACTTCTGGCTCTCCAGATACATGGGCAGCTATTTTTTACACCAGCTAAAACGTCGGTGCCTTGTTACATAATACATTACAGGGCACTCTAGTTAAATCTGATACATAGCGCGTTCAGTAGCTTGCAAACTGTTGCGCTGGTGACACGAAATGTCCACAGATTATGTGTAACGACAATCAGAAATGTTCACCGATGAAGAGTTTCATAGCGCAGAAAGTTGGGAATTGATGTTTCCCCTCTTTTAGGTTGTGTACACACTTAGCACACTTCCAGATTAATACTCAGGATACTACTACAATATAAATAAGAATCAGATATTAATCCTCAAGACCTTTTGCGTGCCAGAATCATACATGTACATCTACATGTGCTGATGTTGCTAAGAGACTCTAGTATTTTCATGAGGTCCTTGGATTGCTTTTTCCATTTCACATTTCTCACAGTTCAGATTCCTTTTTCCTGTCTAGTAGAATATTTATTTCATGGTTCCTGATAACCTAAGTCATGTCATTTTAAAAAATACGATATTTATATATATAGGTTTTGTGTGTTTGTTGGATGTCTTTGATGTAAGTGGGCGTAATCCTTTGTTGAAGATGTAGCGTCACCGTAGTAGGCCTTGATAAATGTATGTTAACAGTAACATTAGTTTTTAAGATGTAGTAGTGAGATATTATTGGTGATTTATTTATACTCTTCACTGGTATATTTCCATTTGCTAAGACGCTCGCAGCTGGCAAGCACGTCTAGCGCTAAGCTAGTTTTCTCTTGTAGCATTTCTCAAACCTTCAGATGAACACGACATGCACTTGGCGGGAGAGTGGGACGTGAGTTGACACCTGGTTCACCTTTTCACCCTTCCTCCTTCACCTGGTCTTTTGTATTCATCTTTTATTTTTGAATGCTACACCCATATTTCCAGTGATTAGACAAATGTGTTGCTCAGTTTGCACATTCTCGACAGCTACTTGCTCCAGAATATATCATTCTCTGCAAACTGTCTACCAAATAGTTTTAGTGTGTCAACATAAAATAGACTTATTATGAGCCTAACATTTTATATTGCTAAATCTAAAGAACATCTATTTTGCTTCCGTCTTCCACAAATGGTTCATTAGTGCCCTTATGCCACCAAATGGGAGGGCATTAAACGCACCGCTAGTCACCGCTCATGCATATGTGACCTACTGCATCATCCAGCACTGTATCATGAAAAGTCATCTGAAAAGAGTGAGGCACTTTCCTCTGATGAGCAACTTCACTACCAAGTATAAATCCAACCTACTTGCGAGCAATGGGCGTGACCCAGATTGGATATGTTATTTTGGAATTGGCCACTCTTAGTCTATGGGAACAGCAACAGTCAGACGCCTCACACTTCCACAAGATCAAAACAACCATGTCCTCCATTCTCCCTCCCCCTTTCACAGGCCACCAGCCTGTGTATGTGTATGAGGGTGTGGGCGTGAAGAGTGGTGCGTGTGTGTGTGCATGGCCTTCCAATCAGTGGAAGCTGCGGACGGCCCAGTGCCCTACGCTCGGAGGCAGCCATCTGTCAGCTGACGCTTGGTCGCCACGGCAATCAGAACGCTCTGCAGCGCGTCCAATCTGTTCCACCACAGGTAGAGCTGTGGGAGAGCTGCCATCACTCTACACCCTCTCTCTTTTTATTTCTCCTCTCCTCTCCAGTCTAGCCCTTTGTATCATCATCTTTCTCTCTTTGCTATCTTTTCTTTTTAACCTCCATATCACTCTGCCTCCATGTCTTGTTTTCTCTGTTCGTTCTCTCTGTCAGCCCTTCTACTTTTTGTGCTCATTGTCATTGAGTCTGTAATCTTGAATTGCTTTTTGTTGATACAGACTGTTGAGTGAAGCTTTCGTATTAGTCACCTGCTCACATTATTGGCTTTTTATGAAATATATTTGTTTATTTGCATATGACATTTGCTGGTCAGCTGTTTCAAAGTCCTGCAAAATATCTGATTACACATTTTGCTTTTTGTTTCCAGACTAGGAAAATGTGATTAGGATGTTTTTTTTGTCTCAACAGAAAGAGCACAATCCAAAAAATCCAAATACTATAATAATCACAATGATTATGGTTTAGAATGTCACAGTGATACAAAAAAAAACTTGTGTGGATGTCCTCAACCACCTGCACAGATTCCCTTCCCTGTCATGGGCATCATGCCACTTGTGGCATAATGATGGCAGCGTGCTAAATGTGGTGCATCAGCGGTCACTCCAGCCTGCCAAATGTGCCATGCTATAGCCTAGCCATGCCAGGCAGGACTCTCTCTCTTAGTGCCCCTCCTTGGCAAGGGGCCCAGCAGTTAATCTGATCAGAGCCATGCTAATGGCAGAAGGCAGCCCTCCCAACCCGCCAGCCGGCCAGGCTAAGAAGCCTGCAGCAGTGGAGGTGACATCCTGAGCTCTACACCTCAGATGAATAATTGAATGGGACCCAGAACAGAGCTTTAGGAGACTGCGATTTGGCCCAGCCATCTCATTAAGCCATTGAAACAGATGTGAGAAGATGTTTGCTGTCGTAATTAGTGCAATTGTGATTTTGAGAATGAAGAATAAATGTATAGATAAGGAACTATTGGAAGACATTTTGGGTGGCCTGATTTCAGCAATTAAAGGTATGTAAGAGTTTGGGAGGCATACCAGGGATTTTTGGTCTTTGGCCTGGTTCCACCATATTTTACGCTACTCACTCAAGTGATGAGGGAGGCAGAGCTGGTTCAGCCAGAATGTTTTCCAGGGATGGGAGGGGCTCCAGCTATTGGGGAGGAGCTTTTTCATGGCCCCCAGAACAATATACTGAGCCTTTGACATAGCAAGAATAAATACTGATATTGCTACTGGAAGAAGGAAGAACCTCAGACAGACAAAAAGAACGAACATTTTGCCTAGACGTTTTGTTTCACCCGGTGAGGAGTTGTGCATGCAGCACTGGTTGGAATGAGGGTGAGGAATTAAGGCAGATGTTGTCTTTATTTTTATTTACAATCGCCATTCATCTTTGCACCTGCAGGGGGTGCTATTTTACATCTTACATAAGCTCTGTTCGAAACCGTTCCCTGTTACAGAAATAGTGCACTATATAATGTATCCGCCATTTTCTAGTGTCCGAATTCTCAGTGGTTAATTTGATTCACTAAATAGTCCACTATAAGATACCCACAATGCACTGCAAATTGTAGTGAACAGACAGTGTACCCTACAATTTCTCCTGTATACCACAATGCAATGTGATCGTGTCTTACCAAAGAAGAAGAAACAGCTAGCTAACATGCTAGCTAACATGTTAGCTAATAGAAACTGGTCTATTTACCGGTCACAGCGTTGGCAAATCAACAGAAGACGTATTAGACACTTCATTCGAGTCGCCTCCGTTTTGAACCAAGAGCAGCAAACCTGCAGGAATCATCGTTGCAGGTCAGCCAACTATTTTATCCACCAACACAGGAGGTGATATGAAAGCTTGTGCTAGTCATTAGCTCACAGGCTTGTTTACCAAACCAGAACAGCTTGCTGTCATTAGCAGACAGCACCGAAGCTGACAAAACCACACTTGCACATGATTAGAATTTCAACAATTTATTTGTAATTTAATGTTCAAAACTTGTCAAAATCAATACGAGCTGAGTCCATTTCAACCTGCTGTCATGATGCTTGGTTTGTTTACATGATGCTGGTGCGTCCTGGTGCGTCACATGAATATCCAGCGCATTTTTTTTGACGCAATGATATTTACTGTGGTGACCGAAATTTTGTTTGGTCGTTGCCCATATAGTTCACTATATGATAAACACTACATGGGGAATAGTGAGTGAGGGAATGAGTGAACCATTCCCAACGCAGCTATAGTGTTCCTTTAAGGTTAGTCTTTATCAAGGTTGCACAAAGGGAGAATATGTGTTGCCATGTAGACATACAGTATACACAAATTCTAAAACATAATCTTTCAGCCGGACCAATTTTCAGGAGCTT
>OMOV01094396.1:7849-19475 GCA_900312565.1 Beryx splendens
CTTCTTCTGAGCTCTTATAATTAAAAAACCTTCACTCAAAAAATCCTGTAATACGGGAAAAAAAAAAAAATGAAGAGTTTCATTCCAGAGTAAGATATCCACCATTTGAAAAAAAAAAGTGATATCTACTTTTGCAAAATTATTACTGATATGGAAATATAATGAAATAATTAGCCCGCTCACAACCTGTGATTGTAAGATAACATTTGTAAAGATGGGATCATCTGTCACCATCAATTTCAGGAAACACATTTTTTCTCAAAATGGATATATTCTGCTCAATGATTCATCGCAATTTGTGTCTGCCGGGTAAGATAACTGTAAAGCTATTACACCTTCTTCATACTGCGTCTTTTCTTGACACGGATCTCAATCGTGTGAGCGACTAAACGGCCCAGCCAAGGCCTGATCTGATTATTGATACCCTTAAAACCTTGAATCTACCACAACACAGGAAACAAAACAAGAATATCTATAACATGGTCTATAACATCTATAACAGATAATAATTCTATAACATGACAAAAGGCATGTGCTGGTGCACGTCACATCCAGACCACTCGATTAAATCGTAAAGCGATAGACCTTGGTAACAAGGCAAACAGAGACGCCAGCTGTGCCTTTGGGGAGGTTTGCTTATTAACAGGCAGGGAGTCTGAACACACACACGGAGACACAGAGACAGGAATCACTATTGAGCTGTCTGTCACTAGGGAAATTGCTCCTGTACATACACTGCGAAAAAAACGTCCATCTCAACAAGTGATTTATTCTTCTATCGAGTCTTACAATCACTGCCAAGCCCGGTGTGATGACCTCGTTAGAGGGAGGGAAGGAGGCGAGGGGGCGTTCGTTCATCTGTTCGTTTGTTCGTTCGTTTGTTCCTTCCTTCCTTCCGTCCATCTGTCCATCACACGCGGTAACTCGGACACCGCCGATCAGATTTTTTATCAAACTCGGGGGGAATGAAGCATCTCACCACTGCGTTCCCACATTTTCAAAATTATACCGATTGGCCCGAGGGAGAACTGCGTCGTTCATTCATTCCTTGATCCATGTGCTACACACAATATTGTATTTTGGGGGGGGGAAACTGGGGGGAATGGCGCATCTCCTGGCATCTTCAAAATGACACGATTACAATAACAGATGGAAGTGCGGCGACACGTTTGTTACTGACTAGCCCAGAAGGCGACTGCATCATTCATGGGGAACCGTTTTTACTACCGCCTTGTTTTTACCCTTTCTATTTTTCTTAATACAACTGAAAAGATCTCCCGATGGGTTGCGATTGCTTCATTTGTTTCCAGTGCTGCTTTAAGAATGTTCTTTCTTTTCTGAAATAGTAGATAAGAGTAGATTACTCCTCTAATGTCCAGATAATGTCACCTGATTCAAGTGAAAAGGCAGCTCTTGAGCATCAATACCAGACTGAACGACGCATTAGGGCGGACTTCACGCTGCGGTGTGTATCCTCCCTCTCTTTCAAGGGGGGTCATCACACTGGACCAGCGGGGCCACCGTGGGAGGTGGATAATGAAGGACGATGCTTGCACGAGTGCAGGTCGGAGAGAGTCCGTCACAGCAGGTGAGGCCCTGCCTTCTCCACTGGGTGTTAATGAAGACTGCCAGGACTCTCTGTGGGCTCTCGTCTCCACCGTCACCGCAGGCTTTAGAGATTAAGGAAGTTATATAGGGATTCGATGCCCTTTGTGAAGTGTAGTTACATAAGAACATGAGGGGTACAATCACGCGTCGTCAACCCATTCCTACTGATCAGCTATAGGGTTTTCCATGTGAGTGCTCCTCTGAATCGGACCGTGTCTTAATGTGATATTGGCGTCATATGGAATGGTAATAAGAAGACAATGAAGATAATTATAATTCTTGATCATAAGAAAAAGAACATCAAAATTTATCAGATGCTGACTAGTCTTTTGTTGTGAGTTCACATGCATAATCATATAAAATGTGATCATGTTGATGAGAAATTTCACTGATTAGGGTGTCCTGAAATGGGTGCACAAGGGCATTTTTATCATTTTATTTCTCAACAAAACCTTTTGACTATCAGGACTTCTTAGACTGACATGCTCGAGTCCTACATCACGGATATATTCACGGTTATATTGTACGGGGTGGGTGAGGAATTGGTACTGCAATGAAGTATTCAATCTTGAATCTCCTGAACGACTTCCATCCCCAAGAGATAGATGTGAAATTTGGATCCGTTTCCTGAACTGAAAATGACTTCCATATCCAAAAGGTTGAGATTTAGTGAGGTTTTAGCGCATGTGAAACTGGGATAACGTTTCTGAAGGTTAACCTTTTTATGTAGGGCTACGTTTCAACAACCTCTAAGCCGGAACAATACAGAGGCCTAGTTTTGTCGCTCTCATGGTTTCGTCTGTTCACAGCGAGGCCCTAGGTGCAGAGTGAAATGATTCCTGGGTAAGGGCTCAATTAAAAAGCAGGATCCCTCGGCATGCCGGAGGCGCTCCGCGGTCTCCCTGGTCTGAATAGAAAGTGTCAGGAGGCGCTAAAGCATCGAGCGGTGACCGTCAACTCAGACTGACAGCATGTCATCTCTCCTCTTTCAGCTTCACCAAGCAGTGCCCCCTCTCAACCCAACCCCACGCCACACACACTAACACACACACCCCATCCCTACCCCCATCTGTACATACTGTACATACCAAACACACACATCCAGAACCTCCCACGCTTTTGCTGTGAGGGGTTTAGTAGCTCTGGTGAGCAACTCATTGACTCAGACAAATATTCTCTGTCTTGCTCTCTCTCTCTCTCTTTCTCTCCTGCTCTCACACACACGCGTCTGCACATACCCGGGTGGACACACACACACACGTACGTATGCATCGACACAGGGATACACATATATATACACGCACATACGCACACACATACATGCACATACACACATACACAGTAATTAGTGGGTAGGAGTTCAAAGCCCCGGTGGTTTGCGGTCTGTTCTCAATGAAAAACTCCATTACCCTCATTAAGCTTGGTATCTGCACGGGGGCATTTCACCTACCACCTTTCCTCTTGCAGTCTTGCACGTGCCACACTCTAGTCTACAGTACATACGGCAACCGAAGCCCAAACTGCAGCGTGTCGTCTGGAAGCCCGAGCAGATGGGCGTCTTCTTTCCTAGTGAGATAACCGTGCAGCAAAATGTCCCGACGTTTTAAAATAACCTTGAGTCTCGAGAGACGGTATCGACCTCTCGCTTTGGGCGCTGGAAGGAACCGGAGCGATTTGTCGCCGCGCTCATTCGGCGAGGTGAAAGCGTTTAAACGGTTGACCCAAATCTGCCCAACTAAACCACCATTAGAAAAGAAAAGGCACCCAAAAAAAAGACTTAGGGGAGGAATTGCACAATTGTTTCTGATACTTGAAACTTGGATGCTGCGGCATGCTGCCGAGCCGGGGCCATTTCCATTCAAGCAGCTGCAGTCACGTGTCGCCCGGCTCATTGCGCTTGGCTGAGCCCGGCTCCCTGGATTGGATCACCAATTTAAGGCCCCTGATTAGAATGCTGAAGTGGATCGGCAGATGATTCACCTTCCCTTGGCTCCGGCATCAGGCTGGCTGTGTGCAATGCCATTCAATACCGGGTGACACGCTGGGGCTACATGCAATGGCGTATGTCTGCTCTGGAGGAGGAGGAGGAGAGGTTTAGGTTTAAAGTGGTAATCCACAAGATCTTGTTTGTTTGTTTGGGGTCTTTTTGAGCATTTTGGCAACATCTTTGGGGCAATCAAACAGCGTCTCTACCTCTGTGATGTCTTTATCCTTCGATGTTTCTGCTGAGGAAGTTTGAGTTTCTGTAGGTGCCGCTGTTTTTTTGGGGGGGTCTGTCCATCCATGGTGGCTATCGCTGCTCATGCTAACTACCCGGTTCTTCTTCTATTTATTCCAAAACAAACTGCTGTTCCTGCAGCCAGAAATCGAAAACACGTCCTGCGCCCCATGCAGGCAGGATGAATTACTATTGCATTATTATTACTATATCAGTTGGTGATAGAGAGAAGTACAACAGACATTTATTTATATGAAAATGTTGCAGATAATCACTTTACTAAAAGGTAGGTCAGTTAAACATCTAAATATTATATAGTCACAAGAACTGGGAGAAGATAGAGTAATCTATCCTGTCAACGTTGGGTGCTGTGATATTTTATTAAAGAAGAGAACACACACGCACACACACGCTCTCACATACAGTACATATAGCACACTATGTGTTTTCAATTATTTCTGAGTGTTGTTAGTGAACCTACCAGTGGGAATTCATCGTCAATTATAAATGGCGTGAGACATAATTAGTATTAATACGCTGACTGGCTCAGTTTAATATTTTACCCCAAATTCATTTGAAGTCATTTCTGATCTCCTCCCATTCTGGACCAGCGAGGCGAGGCATGTGTTAAAACTGCTCTGAGATGGACGGCTGCCAGAACGACTCGATATCTCAGGTGGATGGAGTGGGTTGAGAACTGGATCGCTGTTGTTTTGCCGCTGCGTCCATGCACTGCGTTCATGGAACTAATAAATAGAAACAGAAATTTCTGGAGGTGTTCCAAGCTGCAAAGCGACCCAAGATACTACAGAGTTATTTATGATTCATGAAAGATTCATCTTGATGCCGAAATCACTCAGTCTCATTGATTTCCTCTAATCTATCAAAAGCTAAATCTAATTTCTATCACCAGCCAAGGTATAAATGCCATAGACGTCATTTACATTTGTTTTTTCATTATATTCTTTGAGGCAGTCATATTATAATAGTATAAAGTCGCAGAACACTTCTATAAATGAGGCCCGTGGAGGTTTTAACACGAAGATGTGATAGAGTCTGAGATAAAATCACATAACATTTTCATAAATAAGGCACCTGGTAAGCAAAACCAGGTGAAACTTATCTCCCGCCAGGATTTAGGTTTGATCCGGACGGTATAAGTTGTTGTTGGTATTCAACAGATAATTTCTCTTGACCCAAAGTTCTCTTCGTTACCCAGCAACAGGCTGCCTGACGACGTCCCCCAGGAGGGAGATTTGGTTTAGGAAGCAGAGGAAACAGTGGGAGGGCTGGCCCATGGCGGGAGACAGAAAGAGATAACGATAGCGGGAGACGGCGAGAGATGTAGGAATGTTAGCTTTCATGGAGTGTGGCTATACGAAGCTGCAAACACCGACTCTTGTTTTGAGTTAGTCTGATGCTAAACTGCTGCAGGATGCCTCCCCGCCAGCCACTGCGCAAACAAAAAGAAGCATTTCACAAAAACCAAACACCTAACAGAAGAGAAATACAGCGCAGGCAGCTTGGCAAAGGCTATTCACGGCCTTCGCCAGCGCCATAAATATTCCACCGCTCAATATTCTTGGCACTGGTGTTTTCGTGTTATTATGAAAAAGTCCTTGACACTGCTTCCTCTCACTACTCCCAGAGGAACCTGTGGCAGCGTTAATACATCGCCATGCTGGAGGGAATGTGTCCAACCACAACATGACAGTGAAAAACAAAATACAAACCTTCATCTTGAAAGGAGGTCTGCTCTCTGTCCACCTTTTGCATACCTCCGAACAGCGTGCCACTGCTCCGCATTGATCTGTTGTATGGAAATAGTACGTCTGATCGATCGGCTGAACTTGTTGGGACTGTGCTCAGCATGTGCGTCCAAGCAGAGCTGGGGGCAGACACCAACAGCGAAGGTCCGACGGGCTGTGAGTCAGCAAAGGCAGGCTTTTTACCACGCTGTCCTTGACTGAGGGGACGCTGCCTGTGTAACATTTAGGCCAGCACCTCTGTGGGAAAACATGAATATCTGTGCCAGGTTTCTGCTATCACAACGCTGATTGATTTTCTACACATTAGGAAAAGCTGGAGAATATTTGATCATGGCGGCATCTAGCTACAGGATATTCATGAGCAGACATCTTTATTGATGTGTGCACCTTTTCCAGCGCCGAGGCCGCCCCCAAAACAGACATTCATTCTGAATTCGTCCTGCAGACGATTGAGAATCGATCCCCTTTTTTTGTGTCGCCTAGATCTCCTGCCAAGTACAAGCCTGGCAAATGTTCTGCTCCTCAGCCGAGAGAAAACGACTTTGTGCTCTCAGAAAGAAAAAAAACCCACAACCAACAGTGAGGGCAATGTTTTTTTTTGTCTATGGTTCAGCACCCTAATTGAATTTTTTAATAACGCTCACCAAAAGAAGAGGAGGTAGTTTGCTCCCTCTCAACTCAGCCTCACTTCTGGATTTACAAGGCATTAACATTCTGGAGAGAATGGGCTGCGCTCCTTCGAGAGGAAGGGGAAAAAAAAAACATTGTCAGGAAGCAATTGTCTGTAAATGAATGGCAGGGTCACACACCACAGTGAAATGTTAATGAGGAACAGTGCACTGGTTCAGAATGCAGGAGAATTCGGAGGAGGCGGACTCGAATACAACGCACCATAGCAGCAATTTGAGGCGTACATATCCTTCGCCACAACCGCCGAAAACAAACAACACCCAAGCATATGGCCGTGTGGTCACCGTTTCAGATTGTTTTCCTTAAGAAGCCACTTTCAGAATTAAGTTCATGTGTCAATAAAAACATTTACGATTTAGCCATTCAACTTTCGCTGCCGTCCAAAGAATCAAAACCACAACCGACCAACACAGATGTAAATAAATACTCCCTATGTCCCTAGAACATTCAGGTATAGGAGAGAAATCCCAGGTGAAGGAATAAGAGCTTCTTGTAAATGAGGCTTTGATAACTGGACACTGTTCAATAACATTTCACTGTGCGAGGCTCCATGTTGCAAACCTCTCACATGAAGGTCATTGCGTGTTCTGAAGGATTGATTCACTGAAATGTCACGTTAATATCTAGCCCGTGCTCTTTTAAGGTAGGAAAGTGCCAATGGAAGTCGGTTGATCGTCACTCGGCGCCGGACATGTTATAGAAACGGCGTGACCTTTCTGGAGCTTTTTTGTCACCATCAGCAGTTTCCGGAGGCGCTGCCCTGCTTGACTTCTGCGCGCATCCGCTCTGCAGATGCTCTTGCTTCTCCTCCCCCGACTTCAGAATGTACGGTGTGAGATTTTACAGCGTTTTCCGCTACCGGAGCGATCAGTGGGTGGGCCGCTCACCTGACACGAGTAGCCGCCCCACTAATCAGCCGCTGCACTCAAAACCCTTTAAAACACATTAGTGCAAACAAAAGCTCACTTTACTGCAGCATACAATTACAGCTTTTCAAGTGAATAATCTGCACCTTTCTGTAATACAAAGTGCGATCGTTGGCTGTCTGTTATTTTGTCCACAACGTGTGACTTTGTATCATAAGGAATCCATCCAGCAGAGTTCGAAGTTGTTTATTTCTACAGCCCTTTATGACAAGCAAGTCTCAAAGGACTTTAAAGAGAAGGAGCCTCCCTAGATCTAACTGAAATGACCTATTCTACATAGCCTAACCTGCCTGGTACCACCAGCCGTAGACCTTCAGTTCATACAAGGCACAACACACCAAGAAAAAAAACCTTGTCAGTCAAAAAGAGCCGGAGGAAACCTTGGGCGGGCCGAGTCACAGAGGGACCCCCCCACCGGGACGGCTGAGTGAAACTGCCTCAGTGTGACAGAAGGCTCCGGCGGTGGCTGGGGATTCAGAAGAAACATCGTCTACGTCAGCTAACGTGTTCAGTTAGCTTAAACCAGCTAAACCAGTGTCGTTTTTTAAATATTCAGTAGCCTAACTGAAATATATAATATGCCTGTGACAAGCCTGTTATTAAGTTGTGTTTTTATAGGGATGTTTTGTAGAGAATGCAGAGCTCATTAACAGCCTGCAAAGAAGGGGGCGCAAGTGAGAAAATGTGTGGAGGTTCCTGCCACAACCTTCAGAAAAGATAAATCAGTTGATTGATCACCGAAAATACCACCAACAACCAATCATAAAGAGTGCAAAGGTCTGGGTCGTAGTGACCATACACTGCAGAATGGTCACGTAAGAGAGAAGTGCTCAGAAAAGAAATGGGGTGAAAACGGGAAAGAGATAAAAGGGATTTTTCAGAGCAATTAGTGGAGAGAGGGAGACAGAGCACTTCTTCAAAAGATTTTTCAGCCATTGGTTTCTAATATGTTTTTCACTGGGGAGTCGGCGAAATGATAAATGTCTGATTCCAGATGTTTGTATGATGCTCGTCTCGGCGCGTGGCAGCAGGATATTGCTGGGCAGCACTTGGTGTAGCCCGTCCTTCAGCATTAGGCCCGACAGTCCACTCCCGTCCTCCAGCTGCCGTTTCTGATACTGACCATCAAAAAATCCAATTGAAATGCATACATATTTTATACTCGTGCGCATTACTGACTTGAATGTACATTAATGCGAATCTCGCAGCTCATTGGCTTAACAGACGCAAACATCGCCAGAGGCCGGCCCACGGACGGCTCCGCACACTTCATGAGATGCGTGTTGATAAGCGAGCTGTGCTCACTGCATAGTTGCCATGTCCACTTATTAAAAGTAACTTTGGGCTTGTTTTTATGGAAATATTCGTTGGCCACGGTCTGCTTCTTTTATCTTTGACGGGCTCATTATTTTTCCAAGTATAAAGCCTCAGTGTGAGTTTGAGGAGAGAGAGGCTAAAGTCTCCTTGGTGCTGTTTCAAGACAATGGCTGCCGTTACACCTGGCATTAGCATGCGTCTTGTAACGGGTTAGGGTTAGGGTTGGAGACCACGACCACGACCACCAGCGCTAACCCTCTAACCCTCTAACCCTAACCCTGTGCAAACTGGATACAGTTGTATCCAGTTTGCGCCAAGGTCTGATATAGCTGGGTTATATTTACAGCTGGCATTAAAATGTGTGTCCGCTACACACGGTGAAATCCAATTTTGCTTTCCCTCGCCAAAATGCAGATTGTCACGCATGTCACTGCCTCTCACAGTATGTCCTTAAAAATTGACAGAAAACATCTAGTCCTGCAAATGGACAAATAATAGTCGCCTGCTGTCGATCGAGCCCCACTACCTGGTAACAGACGAATAGTAATAATTAACAGATGAATAGTAACAATTAAACAAAAACAATAAATAATAGTGTTATTGGTGATAATATCATAGAGAAACACTCAGTAACAATTCAATATAAATCAATTCTGGAAACTGTTGCATTAAATTTAATAACCTAACTGTTATCAGTCTCAGGAAACTGCAATGAATGCTTGAATTTAGCAGGGAAGTCACCTTGTTTACTAGCAACTAGCTGGTAGCGACCTGAGCTAGATTCTGGTAGTGGGCCAAGTGTATTACCTTATAATGTGAACTTATATCCCTCCAGGTTCTTGAGATCCATTCATTTCCAAGACAGTTATTCAGAACAGCCGCTGTGGAAATGAGGTTGAAATATCAGATCCCTTTGCAGCCTTGCACGCCACCGCTACGGTTTTCATTTTGCAGGAGCGGAATTCAGCACCACACCCCAGTCAGATGTTTTACATTGTTACGTGTCACCCAACAACTCTTTTCCAGCGTGTTCTCCGAGGCGTCGTCGGCCCTTCATCGCAAAGCCCCCGAGGAGGAGACTTTCCGAGATGAAAATCGATCATTTTCCAAAAAATGAGTTATTCAAATGGCGGTTCTCGCTCTTAATGAACATGAGATCTATCATCTGAGGCTCATTAGGTTTCGCATAAGCACAGTCCATCATAGACTCGTATTTGGATGATTCATGTCCTCATCAAAGGAGGAGTGCGTGGTTATCTTTGCGAAATAGTTATCTACATACTTTGTAGCAGAAGTGATAATATCATCTTTATAATGAGATAAAACAGGAGTCTGAGCCTACTGTACCGTATAGCTGCCCGGTACAGCACACTATCACAACAGGTATGATATAATGTGCTGCAACTGCCCATAGTCACAAATGCTTTCAGAACAGGCAGCTGAGCGTTTGATAACTGCTAACTGATTTCTTTTTTTTTGGCTGTACAGAAGAGTTTATGAAGGTCTTCTTTTCAACCACCGCTTTAATCTCCGATGGAGGTTTCAGGGAGACACTATCTCGCTCCACGATCCCACAGCTAATAGCTCGATACCGCAGCAGCCAATCAGTCGTAGCGGTGATGCCGTGGTAAATATAAAGGCAGGTCAAGAATAATAGCTCCAGTATTCACCACACTGGGTTTGTAAACATCGGTGTAAATGAAACCAATTCTATTTTCATAATAGTATTAATTTATTAGATGTGTTTTCACGGAGCGCTCCTCTGGGTGTTACACTGAACTGATGCTCAATTATTTATATTCGTTTACCCCGCTTATCTGCGAGTCAAAGTGCCTTGGCATCACTCTTTTGAAATATGATTTCATTTTCTTGAAAATGCCTTGACATTTTCCACCTGTCGTATTAATCTCATACCTTGATGTACGCTATTATCGCAGAGCATACGGATTTTCTGTTAACTTGAAAAGGTGGGCAAACTTTATTTCACGTACAAACGTCGGGTCGGCTGAGTTGAGGTGGGTTCACCCCTCCACCACGTCGCTGAGTCCCACATCTGGTACAGCGTGTACCGGAGGAGACACCGGAGAGCTGGCCGGGTTGTAAGTGCTTTGGTCTGTATCGTGTGCCGTGACCCCTGGCAGGGCCTATTAGACGAACTGTCTCTGTGGTCTACATGCCTCCAAACTCTCTGGCAGCCACCGAGCAACATCAATTACACCCACAGCAGCCCCAGCCTATAGCTGCACTCGTATATTGCCATCACCACGGGGGTAATTGGTCCACTATATACTTCCAATTCCAAGCAAGTCGCAGCCTATTTTTCCAGTCAGTCGACATTGCTCCATGTTAAACTTGCTGTTATAGCCCGCAGCTTCACTACGGGGTCCTGGGATTGAACAAGAAGGGGGGTTGGAGGAAAATACTGTATTTCCTTCTATGCCATCAGTGATCACTGATGAAATACTGATGCATGCCCGACTGATGCGTGGTTTCTCTTTTGGCCCGCAGAAACTGAGGAATTTAACCTCATTGAATCCTCATATAGAAGCACATTCTACTTTGTTTAGTTTGTTTCTTCTGAGAGAGACATGCACCCCCCCTGCAGCAAGTAACAGTTAAGGGTGTTGCTTCGTAAACAGTTATGGGGATTGGACCTGTGACCTTTCCGTTTACGGGACAGTGTCTGACCACCAGGCCGCCCCGCCGCTCAGAGTGACTGGACAGTTCTGTAATGGACAGGATGACAACAATAATTAACTCCATTTATTACACCGTCCAAGATAATGTTAATGTCTCATGTCATTTCTGCTTATAATCCTTAACTTGACTGATATTAGTTGTGACAGCAAGAGCACACACACACACTTACACACACACTCTAACACCGCACTCACACACTCAAACAAACGCTTGTGCTCTGCCATACACACTTAACAGTAAACACATGCACACACACATACTTTCTCTCTGTCTCTCTCTCTCACGCACGCACACACATAAAAACACATGCACACACACGTGCAGTATACATAGAATAAAGGCACACACACACACACATACAGTACATGCATGCACACACAAAAAAAAAGAACAATCGT